>CM042400.1:23509076-23564076 GCA_023634145.1 Thymallus thymallus | reverse complement strand
TTATTTCTCTTTGTCTCCCGCTCTCTCCTTCTTTCTCTCTCTGTTACACAAACAGGCAGACGCTCACACAGGGAAGAGGGGAGAGGGGAATAATGAGAAAATACTAACATTGTCAATGAAAACATGCCTAATTAGATATTCTATCAAATTAAAATAAAAACAAAAACAATAAGAAAACGATAATAAGAAACAAACAAATCGCTATTTATTTGTAGAATGCTGAGAAGTAAGAAACAATAAAATGGCCACAGATATTTAAAAAAATGCAGTACTCTCTAAATGCCTAAATTGAGAACATCTCATGATAACCAGAAGGGACAAAGGTATGGTGAAGATCAAATGACAAGAAGCATAACATCTGGAAATGAGATGATGATGACGAGAAAAGTGGAAAAATTGAGAAATGAATAAAAATGCATCAAATAAAAAATGAAATGATTACCAAGATTATGCAGGAGATCAGGGTTCAGAAGTCAAGTTCAATATAAACAGGAAGGAGGAAAACCAATATGGCGGATGGATGTCTGCCTGCATGGAAGGATGTCTCTGGAAGAAATAAAGCAAGGAGGTGAGGTAAGTACACTTCACTGTTAAGTGGTGTTGAAGCCCTACACCTACTTGACAATATATAGCACTCAAATATTAATGGGACATAATACTGTAATAAGCACTGGATAACAGTAGCATAGTAGGCTACTTCACAGCACTGTAGTAGTACCCTTTTACTGCAATGACCAAATCACCATAGTGGCCTCATGGGTGGAATGTTATTAAAAAAAAAAATAGAAATTAATAATTAATAAACATTATAAAACTAAAGAATATGAAAATCGTGTGTTTCTATGTCAAACGGTTTTGTTATTTCAGTCTTCTGTGATGCACAGTATATAAAATGTAATATGTGACTTGTTTCAGGAAACTAGTCCTATGTGGCACGTCACTACTTCATAGGAGAGGCATTTGAAAATAAACTTTTGGGGCAGAAATGTAAATACAAATAAAATTGTAAAAGTTGGTTTTGCCACCGAAAAAGACAGGAACCTTCCCGCTACCCATGATTGGCTGAGATAATGGATGGGCTGGACATGCCAAGAGCTGAGTTCGGATTGGTCTGCCATCTAGCACTCTCCTGTCTATAACATGAGCTGGTCAGTATGTGTAGGTAATCCTTTCTAACGCAGCTTTTTTGAAAAATATCACGTAGTAGAACTGCAAAAGTATTACTCTCCACTTTCTGGTGGACCGTGTTTTGAAATCAGTAGAATGCCCGGTGGTATTAGAGTATGATAGCTAAGGAGATGAAGAAAATGTGGGCGTTTGATTGCAAATATGCAGAGGGAGATGAAAAGAGAACACACAGAAGGCTGTTGTATAAAACACCTGTCTCCGGATTACATCTTCAAACTAAGGGAAACCATGGCATCCGTGACAGAGAGGGACAAGCTTCCATCCATGTACACGGGTAGGATTTTCAAGCTAGCTACATTTTCAGATATTATACATTTCTAATTTAGTCAGAAAGTCGTTTTAATTTCAAGTTAAAGCGAACTGTTAGCTAGCTAGCGTTAGCTGGCTGGCTCGCTAGCTAACGTTACGTGTATGATCTGTGTAGTAATATTATTCTCATCTCAGATCCATTTGCATTGCTAGTTATAGCCAAATGTTAGCTAGCTAGTTAACATTGAACCTGGTTGGTTAGCTACCTGCAGATTCATGCAGGGTAGTAACGTTATGAGTTTTTTAGCTAGCTAGCTAGCTAACGGTAGCTAACAGACTTTTGTACATCGCACTGTTCCATACAATTGACCATATTTTAGCGCCAGAAAAATGTAATACTTCCAGGCCAACTGTAATATGAATACCATTGTAAAGGACAATTTCTCCCCTTTCCAGCAAAATCAATGACGAGACCTTCATGCTGCCCATCGTTGCATGATCGAAGAAGGCAATGACCTCCGTCTGGTCTTTTTAAAAATGGTGGCCAGTGGAAGCGAAACCTACTGCGTGATAGTGAAAGGGGGAGATATGCCGTGTGGGGAAACTGCTTTTTTCACCCAATCTGTCCAATTTATCACCTCTAAAATGTAAATAAAACACTATAGAGAGTTTATATAATGTGTCATTACATACCTATTTGAAGGTTTGTGTCGATTTGAATCGGGTTTTTATGGTGGCGCTAAAGTTATCTTCAGAAGTAAACAGTGGCTGTCGCGGCTATTGAGAGTCATGATGGCTTGCAGTGATGACGCAAAAAATGTACCCCTTACCCTGTCCCTTTCTTGTTTTTAATCTGCGAGAGAAGCGCTGCACCTGGTGGAGAGAGGCTGTATAACACAGAATGAGTTGCATAATGTGTGCAGTATGTTACGGTATGACACGTCACATTTCAACGTACAGCGTCAGAGGGGTCTGTTTTTTAAACTTTTCTCCAGTACAATCGGGCCATTACCATGTCAATCAACGCTTGAATAGTTCACCCTGGATTTTGATGCCAACACAGTCGTTATAGTTCCATTAGTTTTCATTGCAGTCTAGTTTGAATGCCGCAGTTGCGCAAATTTGTACGGAATGGGGTTAGTCACCATTACATGTCTAAACAAAAGACTCCACTATGCAAGTAACCATTTCACAACACCGTATGTATTCTGTGCATGTGACAAATAAACGTTAATTGTATTTTATATAGTATGTGTACCAGAGACGGTAATGTGAAGAACATGACCTACACCAAAGTCAAATTAAGATATAACGTTGCTTTTATTTCGTCACACTCACCAATAACTTGTAAATAATGATCTTGTTGTGAGTTTATTTTCCTGTAATAATGGAGACAAATGAGCTAAAGTGAAGACACTGTCAGCTACATGATATGGTCAATATTTGAACTGGCTAGCCAGCTAACTTAACATTATCTAGCTAGCTAGCTAACAAGCTAGAAACTAACCAAAACATTGTTTAGAAAGTTGCTTTTAGTTGCCTGGTTTGCTAGATTGACATATACTAAATACATTTTTAAACGGGTGGGTTTATTGGTGTTAAAATACACTAGTTATGCAATTTTTACCACAAAGCTACTGATGTCATGCAGCCTGTAGTTTTTGTGTTTATACTTTTTCATTTTTATTTTTTATTTTTATTTCACCTTTATTTAACCAGGTAGGTCAGTTGAGAACAAGTTCTCATTTGCAACTGCGACCTGGCCAAGACAAACGACAACGACAACGACAACGACAAGTTTAATGTTTGACGACAATAGAATATTCCTGATGTCACTGTGACAACTGTCGATAGACACAGTATAAACCAGTTTTTAGTCTTGAAAACTTTGGTTGTTTAGTACATGGCCTCGCGTGAATCATTAAAGAGATGGGTCGGGCTAAAGCTTTAGAGGGTGTGAACGATGCTGAATGGGTGTAGACAAAGAAGAGTCTCCAGTAGGTTTACCAAAACATTCAAGGGCCATATTCTCAAAAGTGAGGCTAAGTTTATCAAAGCAGAATTACTTTCCCATCGTTCCTCAACTGTAGTGTATGATATACTATTTTCAAGCTCTGAGTCTCTACTTTTATCCAATGTAAAAAAATAAAAAAATAAGGATTTTTGCTACACCGACCAAATCGAGCCGACCTAATCGAGCCGGTTGGTCACATACTGGGATGCAAACAAAAAATGTAATACATTTCATTTCACATGGTACAGATTTTAAAAAATTTAAAAGCCCATACCCATGTATGTGTACTTTTGTTTAAAAAAATACTTGTTTAAGACTACCAAGATACACTCTTCATTTAGCCCACTGCAGTAAAAGGCTAAAGAAATACAAATCTGTTCCAATAAGTGACAGTGGTAGGCTACTTTGGTGTTCACTGAATCTCAGACACTTAGTTCACCACCTATAAAAAATAAGACAGGATATTTTTATCATCCCATAACAGGGGCTAGACCATACATTACTTGTTCGGTCATCTTCAACACCTCTCAGGAAATGAGGAAGACTTATCAGGACACTAGAGTGCTATAAACTGCTATAACAGCTACATTCACTCTCTAGTCTCTCTGTCACTCATACAGAGAAATACTCTCTCACATGTACTTTGTGTACACACCTTAACTCAGGAACATAAGTGCACTGCATGCATTCATGTAGGCTAATTTGTGAAACAACAAAGTAAATATATGATCAGGCAACAAGCCTAAAAAACATGGCATGTTTACTTCACCATCTACTGCATATCCAGTCTGTGTAGCTATACCTTTAACAAACCCTACATCTAAGCCCCCTGTGTACTTAGTTCTTATGCCTCAGATACACACATATGGAGAATGTTACCTCTCCATAATCCCTGTTTAGTCACAGCCCTGCCTCCAACACTCAACCTTAATGCACACTCTAACTCCACAGCAACGATAATGTTCGAAAACTTTGAACAACTTTAACGCTAACCTCACTGCTCTAACTTCATAAAAAAAAAAACAACACTAAACAACCTTAATGCTGTGATTTCACAACACCAAACTCACTAACAACCCTCCTGCCTGCCTCTGTTCATTGTGGAACTGGGAAGGAAGCATCACGAGGCAGTGCAGAACAGACGGGAGATCTCACGGGTATTAGCAGCTAATTGCCATCAACGAAACAAGCTGCACTTTCTGGAAGGAAAAACAATCTATATTAATTCCTTCTATTCTCCCCCGTAGAATACACGCCGCAACGTCTTGGGCACACAAGATAAATGCTTATACCGTAATTACGACTAATTGTACAAATAATTGCAAAGTTTTCGTGCCACCTAAACCCTGACTCAAATAAAAGCAATCTATGGCTCTTGGCTGTGGAACAGAGAGAATATGGTAGAATATGAGGGGTTCTCTTCTTTTCACATTTCTCTCTCTCTCTCTCTCTCTCTCTCTCTCTCTCTCTCTCTCTCTCTCTCTCTCTCTCTCTCTCTCTCTCTCTCTCTCTCTCTCTCTCTCTCTCTCTCTCTCTCTCTCTCTCTCTCTCTCTCTCTCTCTCTCTCTCTCTCTCTCTCTCTCTCTCTCTCTCTCTCTCTCTCTGTGTTCTTTATAGGAAACACGACTGGGCAGAGAATGAATCTTCTTCATGTAAAAAACATTATAGAATTGACAAAAGGACGGAGGGAACGATAGAGGGAGGGATGGAGGGATGGAGGAAGGGAGGAGGGGAGGCTGACAAGGATTCATGGATGTTCCCGAAGCAGACATGCTCTTAATATGGCTCATCTCTACAACCAAAACATTTGAAGGCCCCGGGAGCTTAACGCTCCAGGATGGCATCTTTGAGATGATATCCAAGTCGCCATTTGTAAAGGAGAAAACACAAACACAAACACAAACACACACAACAAACACAAACACACACAACAAACACAAACACAAACAACAAACACAAACACAAACACAAACAACAAACACAAAAACAAACACAAACAACAAACAAAACATCACCTGTGTGTGGAGATAGCCTTCTGCTGCAGGTTTTACAGCCTAATCCCTTTCCTTTTGGGTCAGGATAATATTAGTGCTTTCTCACCGCTCTGGTGGTCAAAGCACACTTCAAAGATGTGATTCTCTCTCCAACAGAGGGGAGAGGGAGAGGGCAGGAGGGAGACCAAGGAAATCCTCCGTCTATTACAGACGAGCCAATCATCAAAGACAAATTACTGTACACTTCACTGGGATATGCTAATTCCAAATGAGATGAAATTCATCAAAAGATAAGCACTAAAATATTTTGCATCTACAAATTGAAAATGTCTTGCTTTCAAATATGTCTTGCTTTTTTCCGCTAACTTAGGTAAAATCTGTAGTTGGTTGCATTGGTGTTGGGGCAATTTGTCATGAATTGGCAAACAGTACAGGAACGTCACATCATATTAATGGTATAGCATTATATTATAGCCAAGCCCTAGACTTGACAAAGAGTACATATCAAGTAAAAAGACAAACGCTAATCTGCATAACACTTGTCATTCATCATTGTTTCATTTGTTTCCAGCGTAGATTATTATTTTGTGAGGAAGCCAGAACAGAGTTAGTTTAAACAATAGAGACGAACAGAGACAATCACCCTTATCCTCAGGGAGCCCCAGACTAAAGAGATCGTCAATACTTCTGTGCTACACGCACGTCAAAATGGCTGGGTCAGCTCCAGCACGCATTCCTCTCACCCTGGTTACCCTCTGAACGCTTCTTTCCAATCTTTTTTCTAAAGAGGAGAGCAATCACTATAGTCAGTACAGCCCTGAGGTGTGAACTGTGTTTATGAGTTTTGCCCTTATGCTTGACATTTGGAAGACCATGGGCTTATGCTCCAGTCAAGAGGGATGAAGAGTAGCGTTGACAATGTCAATATTTTCCCCAACATGCAGAGTAGGCATAAACATTCACAACAGAACAAGTGTATCAGCAAATGAAAGTCGAGGGACCAGAGGGGTTGAATGGAATGAATAGCTTGCTACAACAAATGACCTGGCACCACAAATACATGACATACAAACAAACTGCAAAGATTTGCCAAGGGGTTAGGTTGCTTTAGTAAATACAAGAATAGAGTTTGACCGTAAAATAAATGCATGGATGTTTGAGAATGAGGGGAGACGCAAGGCAGTCATCGTTGACATTGAAAGTTAAAGCACCTTCCATCATCACAGCCTCATCGTGGGCTACAGACCTAATAGTTTTGAGCCCGTCACTTCTCTTCCAGGGACAGTTTATGTACCGGTACACCATTGGAGGTCAATCAGAGGATTCAAGGTTCTTCAGTAGAAAAATGTCTCACCTACACGCTATTGATGTCTCCCCCCCACCCATCTTCTACCCCCACCCTGATGTCTCCTCCCACCCCATCTTCTACCCCCACCCCATCTTCTACATCCACTTCATCTTCTACCCCCACCCTGATGTCTCCTCCCACCCCATCTTCTACATCCACTTCATCTTCTACCCCACCCCATCTTCTACATCCACTTCATCTTCTACCCCACCCCATCTTCTACCCCACCCCATCTTCTACCCCCACCCCATCTTCTACATCCACTCCGATGTCTACCCCCACCCCATCTTCTACCCCCACCCCATCTTCTACATCCACTTCATCTTCTACCCCACCCCATCTTCTACCCCCACCCCATCTTCTACATCCACTTCATCTTCTACCCCACCCCATCTTCTACATCCACTTCATCTTCTACCCCCACTCCGATGTCTCCACCCACCCCATCTTCTACCCCACCCCATCTTCTACCCCCACCCCGATGTCTCCGCCCTTCCCCTCAGCATATGATGAGGTTTATCATAAAAGTGCAACGTGGAGATATTGTCAAGACCACTTTCAAGTAATCCTGATTAAAAACTTGACTTTTATTCTCTCAAGAACGCTCTCTCTCACTGCCCTCTACCATGGCCCACAAGGGTGCCATTCTAGTGCTGTTGGACTCGATCCATTCCCCATGCACCCCATCTGGGTGTAAAATCACATATCAGGTTCAGGGCTGGCCAATGTTAAATCATAAGTTTCATTGTCCTGTCTGTGTAGATAACTGGCTCAGCCCAGGCAGCTGTGTGCGCATGTAACCATCAACACCACAGATAGGTTAGA
Source organism: Thymallus thymallus (assembly GCA_023634145.1). NCBI lineage: Eukaryota > Metazoa > Chordata > Actinopteri > Salmoniformes > Salmonidae > Thymallus > Thymallus thymallus. Next base: position 23,556,458 of record CM042400.1, on the reverse strand, counting down.
GAAGAGAAATTGGAAAAGAAGGGGAGGTGTTTTAGGTCATGAAATATGAAAAACAAACATCTAAAAGCACTGTTTAGTTTTAAAATAGACATGAATATTTATTGATGTAGCCATGAGAAATACGAAAGTATATTTACATCTAGATGACAAAAAAGTACTTGTGTAATGACTTGAGTAATACTTTAAAGCTATGTGTCAGTAGGTGGAGCATGATATGGCTTTGTGCCTGTATGTAGGATACTTAATTGTGGTCTGGGAAGATTATTTGTCCATTTCTTTATTACACAAGCACTTTCTTGCATTATTCATCATTATTCATCATTATTCATCATTATTCATCGTCAAACAGAATCCAACACCATGTTTTAATCACCAACAGATTGACAAAGCTGAAAGGACAGGCAGGCCGAGACTCTCCTCTCCCCTCAGTCCGTCTTTGTTCAGTGTCACCAATGTTAAAACATCAACAGATTAAAAAATGTTCTGTGCAAATATTGCTCCTCATTTTAATGGAAAAGAGGGAAGCTTACATGCTTTGTGTAAATGGATAAAGAAATGTCCCTTTAATAAAACGGACAGTCTGTGTAACAGAACATAACGGTGGCAGATTGCTGTTTGGAACTGTGTGTGGTGGACTGACTCTCTCTCTCAGCAGGGGGCTTTGTGTGTCATCACTCCTCTGTGCTACCTCTCTTTTCTGTCCCTCTCTACTCTGTGTTCCCTCTCTTTTCTGTCCATCTCTACTCTGTGTTCCCTCTCTTTTCTGTCCCTCTCTCCTCTGTGTTCCCTCTCTTTTCTGTCCCCCTCTACTCTGTGTTCCCTCTCTTTTCTGTCCATCTCTACTCTGTGTTCCCTCTCTTTTCTGTCCATCTCTACTCTGTGTTCCCTCTCTTTTCTGTCCCCCTCTACTCTGTGTTCCCTCTCTTTTCTGTCCATCTCTACTCTGTGTTCCCTCTCTTTTCTGACCCTCTCTCCTCTGTGTTCCCTCTCTTATCTGTCCCTCTCTCCTCTGTGTTCACTCTCTTTTCTGTCCCTCTCTCCTCTGTGTTCCCTCTCTTTTCTGTCCCTCTCTCCTCTGTGCTCCCTCTCTTTTCTGTCCCTCTCTCCTCTGTGTTCCCTCTCTTTTCTGTCCCTCTCTCCTCTGTGTTCCCTCTCTTTTCTGTCCCTCTCTCCTCTGCGCTCCCTCTCTTTTCTGTCCCTCTCTCCTCTGCGTTCCCTCTCTTTTCAAGGGCATTGTAACCAGGAGAGGAAGGGGATGGAGAAGGCAGACAGCAGAGATCAAAGAGCAAAGAGAGGTAACCCCATCCCCTCACAGAGACCCCAGACAGTGGTGATGGCGTTCCTGCTATCTTCCTGTACTGAAGCTGTCACTCGTAACATCAGGGCTGGGAGGCAGGCAGGCAATTTTAGTGCAGTGCAGAAGAATCGATACCCCATCACAGCACGTTCGCGAGGAGCACACCGCCCTGAAGAGGCTGCAGCGCAATTTACAGCATATTGTTTTTGGCCCCTGACGCAAACAGGCCACCGCCGCCCAGAGCAATAGAAGGAGCACGGAGGAGTGAGTCAAGGCTTTTCATTGTCATATGTGCCTTATCACTGGACAACATGGAGGGGACAAGGAGGAACATTCATATCAAACACCTCAGACCTTGTCCTCAGACTAGTGGAGCTCTTGCAAAGGCTGCTTGATGCATCAATTTGTCTGAAGCTAAATCTTTAAGGCTTGCTTGTTTTGCTTTCTTATTTTGCTGACTATTGTACATGAGCCAATTAAAAGGTAGGAATCAGAGAGAGGAGAGAGCAAAACCTCAGCACAGGTGCTAAAAATGCACACTATGGGAGGTGTACAACGACACATGCAACAGATGATTCATCTGGTGGATAAAAAGCAGCAGCTATGAGTACGCGTATGCTGCTGTTCACTCACTGGCATGCCAACAAGTGCCTTGCATACACCTGCAATCATTACCATCACACAGCGGGACAGACACTCTGGAACACAGACACACTGTGCACAGTAGGCACTATGGATTAGGATACAGCAGCAGCAGCAGCTCCAATAGGATCCACAGTAAACAGACACCAAGTAGCCTACACAACAAGTAGCCTACACACCAAGTACCCTACACAACAAGTAGCCTACACAACAAGTAGCCTACCCAACAAGTAGCCTACACAACAAGTAGCCTACCCAACAAGTAGCCTACCCAACAAGTAGCCTACACAACAAGTAGCCTACCCAACAAGTAGCCTACCCAACAAGTAGCCTAGTACACATACTTTCAAAGAAACATTGACACTGTCGAAATAACAACGCTGATACCAGTAAATAACACTGATATGAATAGACATGCGAGAGATGAAGAATGCAATCTGGTTTAATCAATAGCAACAGCCTCTTACGGTGACACGCTTCAACAATCATTACAGTTATGCAGATCCTCTCTTGATGCTTGAGACACATTGTGTCCTTGATATTCTATAGGTCTGCCTACAGAACTCCAGAGAGATCTAGGCTACGGTAAACAACGCCTCTCATGTTCATACAGTCAACACTGGTTGTATGTGCTTTTCTGTCTCTGTGTTTTGCATTGGTCTGAAAGCAAGCCCACAGGGTTTTCAAGTGCCTTTTCAATCTAGGTATACAATGGGGGTTTACGTGGTGGAGGTCCAGCCAGTGTGCTTGTTGCGTTCAATCACTAATCTTATCCAGGAGGCACGGTGGGAAACAGGGCTATTATAGGTAAAAATGAAAGAAAAATCATTGCTGTTTGATTGATAGACCTATTCCCCTGGGCGATAAGCCACTATTTCATTTTCAACAACTGCAACTGACACAATCCTCTGTAGCTAGGCTGGTTATTATACTGTAGGTAAATCACTTTAAAATGAAACTTTTATATGCTTGAAAATCAACAGACGGGGGCACACAGTCAAGGGCACGTACTGTCTGTCGGACTGGGTGGGTGGTTGCAGACAGACTAACTACCTCTAATGTCATTGTTGTGGCTTCCTTTTAATAATGCAGTTGTTGTGACGAGACGAGAGAAGGCCTGTGTTGGGATACAGCTGAAGAGCTAGTCTTCAGACAAGATTGATAGTGATTAGCCAGGGAAGTCAAACAGAGCTAGAAGTGGCCTATTATTTGGTTGTGTTTTTTAACAGCTGGAGCGGGAATGTCATTAAGAGGAGATCTATGGTGGTGGTGGAGCAGGAGCTAATGCGCATGAGGAGAAAAGCAGACATTAGGGTGTCTGGGACACCTTCCACACCACAGCCATTAAACTAGAGTTAAGGGTAAACAGGGCTTTCAAAACAAGAACTGCATTGTTTGGCTGCTAGGCTATACCTTAAACTAGTTCATCATTTGGCTGCTAGGCTATACCTTAAACTAGTTCATTGTTTGGCTGCTAGCCTATACCTTAAACTAGTTCATTGTTTGGCTGCTAGGCTATACCTTAAACTAGTTAATCGTTTGGCTGCTAGGCTATACCTTAAACTAGTGCATTGTTTGGCTGCTAGGCTATACCTTAAACTAGTTCATCGTTTGGCTGCTAGGCTATACCTTAAACTAGTGCATTGTTTGGCTGCTAGGCTATACCTTAAACTAGAGCATTGTTTGGCTGCTAGGCTATACCTTAAACTAGAGCATTGTTTGGCTGCTAGGCTATACCTTAAACTAGTTCATCGTTTGGCTGCTAGGCTATACCTTAAACTAGTTCATCGTTTGGCTGCTAGGCTATACCTTAAACTAGTTAATTGTTTGGATGCTAGGCTATACCTTAAACTAGTGCATTGTTTGGCTGCTAGGCTATACCTTAAACTAGAGCATTGTTTGGCTGCTAGGCTATACCTTAAACTAGTTAATCTTTTGGCTGCTAGGCTATACCTTAAACTAGTTCATTGTTTGGCTGCTAGGCTATACCTTAAACTAGTTCATCGTTTGGCTGCTAGGCTATACCTTAAACTAGTGCATTGTTTGGCTGCTAGGCTATACCTTAAACTAGTGCATTGTTTGGCTGCTAGGCTATACCTTAAACTAGTGCATTGTTTGGCTGCTAGGCTATACCTTAAACTAGAGCATTGTTTGGCTGCTAGGCTATACCTTAAACTAGAGCATTGTTTGGCTGTTAGGCTATACCTTAAACTAGAGCATTGTTTGGCTGCTAGGCTATACCTTAAACTAGAGCATTGTTTGGCTGCTAGGCTATACCTTAAACGAGTGCATTGTTTGGCTGCTAGGCTATACCTTAAACTAGTTCATCGTTTGGCTGCTAGGCTATACCTTAAACTAGTGCATTGTTTGGCTGCTAGGCTATACCTTAAACTAGTAAACTAGTGAATTTCCCTAGATAAGGTCCAACAAATAAATTATTACACACACAGTTAATGTGTACAGCACAAATAATTGCTTTGCTTCTCAGTATTGTTTAATACAAGTCTCAAACCATTGAGCATTTAGGGACCAGCACAAAAAACACTAATTCGATTTTGAGGCGCAATATTTAAATCTACTTTACCACACAGTACATTCAGTACGTCAGTGCTACAGTCAATACATCACTCCTCAACCTCATCCACTCTGCTCAGCACAAGACCTCCATCTCCCATCTCACCCAATAAGCCATGCAATAAGTATGTGTACGTTCTAGTGGAATGGCAGAGGGCCATGGTGCTGCATCCTGACATTTTCATTTGGAGATAGATAGATATCCATCTCTAATGCCTTGACACTGATTAGGAGCTGTCAGTCCTGCATTTGAATAGTAATCGATAGATGATGTACTGTACATAGTGCTGGAATAGGGTGGAGGGGGCAAGAATGGCCATGTCTTTGTGTTCATCCCAAATGGCACCCTATTCCCTTAATAGTGCACTACTTTTGACCAGGACCCATAGGTGCACTATAAAGGGAATAGGGTGTAATTTGGGATGCAACCCATCCCCCCCCCCCCCCCCCCCCCCCCTCCAACAGCTTCATCACCATTCCACAGAACATCCCTCATTGAGAATTACTAACACTTTCTACATGGAAATCATTGTGCATATGAGGCACATAAATGTGAATTTTCATCATATTTCGCATGCAGGGAATATTAATCAGCAGCTACATCCCCTACCGACCAGAACTCATCCATATTCCTGTCTGGCTTATTGCTCGGAGAGCCAGTGGCGATAAAACAGGATCGATATGCAGAACTGGTGAAAACCCAGCCAGAACAACAGCATGACACAAAGGCAAAGAGCAGAGAGGGGAGAGGGGAGTGAGGGGAGAGCAGAGAGGGAAGAGGGGAGTGAGGGGAGAGCAGAGAGGAGAGAGGGGAGTGAGGGGTGAAGGAGGAGCAGAGAGGGGAGTGGGGGGAGAGGGGAGTGAGGGTAGAGCAGAGAGGGGAGAGGGGAGTGAGGGTAGAGCAGAGAGGGGAGTGGGGGGAGAGCAGAGAGGGGAGAGGGGAGTGAGGGTAGAGCAGAGAAGGGAGAGCAGGGAAGAGAAGGGGAGAGGAAAGAGGGGTGAGCAGAGAAGGAGAGAGCAGGGAAGAGAGAGGGAAAGATGACTGGTAAGTCAGGCTTAAAAATCATCACTCAGCATATTGATGAGAGGAAAGAAAGCAAAGGCCTGATCTTCTCTTGTAAATATCACAAAGGAAACATCCATGCACAACTGATGTAGCCACAGACGAAATAACCAATTATGTTGAAAGAAATGAATGTCACACTGTCAATGTTCTCAGTGAATTTGTTGTAAATAATGTGACATCTGCAGGTCTCCTCTTTGCTTTGGAGATGTAAATTCTCACAGCTTGGTGCATTTTTTAAAATATATTTCTTTACATAAAATAATGATAACACAGACAGCTTTCATTACGTGCATAAGTTGAATGAACATAGGATATGTGCATGAAACACATTGTTAACACACCTAGTAAATATGGCTGGCGAAATTAAGGGAGACAAAAATATGTTCTATTCTATTAAGTGTAAAATGTATAATCCTGTATTAATACAGGAATGGCGGATTGAGGAGTCTACCTGTACACCAACATTTATTTTGTCAATGCATACAGAGGTACAGAGTAGGATTTTAGCTTTTACATTCCACACAGGGAAACCAAAACACAAATCAAACACATTCCCTATCTTCAGCACATCTGAAAAACTGACACGGAAAATGAGTGACAACTTTATTCTTCATGTGTTACGTAAACCAACTGAACCAGAGAGAATAAACTCAATCTTTAACTAAGAAATGTTTCCAGCTTTCTAGGCTTCCAAGCATTTCCTCAATAAAGTTTAACCAAAAAGGGAGTCATTTATTTGACAGACAGGCTTTATGTGATAGAAGGGAACTTTTCCCCACATAAAAAAGAGAGTTTCAAACAACGAAACAGATAGCAGCTGTTTAAAAGACCAATTTCCCAGTCCACACTGTCATTGTCACCCCTTTAACGCCAAAGGCACATACACACTTTAGCATTAAAGGCCATTGATTTTCTAATCAAGAGCAAATGATGATTAAGGCATATATGCTCCCTTATCTTTCCGTTTAAAATCCTCTTTTCTGGATTCAATTTGACTTTGGGTGTTTTCCCCCTGCTGTTGAAGGGAATCAGGGGAGGCAAAGACACCATGTGACTGAAGGTGTCATAAATGATTAAGTCAAGCAGAAAATAACTATGCCCCCCAAAAAACACCCTGCTTGGTTTGGAGGTGAAGAAAGGCTAGCGTTGTGTAAAAGGAGGATGATGTGTAAAAGGAGGATGATGTGTAAAAGGAGGATGATGTGTAAAAGGAGGATGATGTGTAAAAGGAGGATGATGTGTAAAAGGAGGATGATGTGTAAAAGGAGGATTTTTCCCCAACAGACTTGCGATAGGCCTAGGTATGCTTTTCAATGGCTATCTTTCAATATTAAGAGATCATTTGTCACCTAAAAGTAGATGTTAAAATGAGAGTAGTTTATGGAGCTTGGATGGGAGATACCAACCCCTGCCAGGGGCATCAATAACACCCATTACTCATCCCTGACTGACTGAGACAGCTCTAAGGTCTAACATAGAGTACTACTAATTCCCCCTCTGGAGCTCTATGGACTCCCCCGCTGCTCCCATACATCCATCCCTAACTAGGGCTTCCTGGATCTGGGCAGCAATAAACAACATTTAAACCAATTCCTTTGAAGACTTGAAGAGTCTGAGTCCTTCCTTAAGCTTGACAAAGTTAAGAAGTAAGGCAACACAGCACTGCTGTTGACTACTAGCCCTCAGGATGCAACTTGAACGTACATTCTATCTTACCAGACTGTAATTATCCCTGCTTTCTCCTCTGGCCTGTCTCTCTGACTGTGTATCTGTTCACCCTTTCTTTAATACACCTGCCTGTGGCTCCAGGATTAACCCCTGCCGTAGCTTATCTAAAGCCCAGTCTGGTGTATCTGGTGTGTACGCCTGGCCTGGGCTGAGGTCTGTCTGTCCTTCAGGAGGATGGATGCCTGATGAGACCTGAGGGTTGAACCGTTGTTATAAATAAAATACCCCTGGGAGCATGAGCAGCAGCGTTTTCCTGTTTGTTTTCCATGATTTTACCCACAACTCCAGCACCTGCAAAGCGTACCGGGATGTACGTTTGTTCTTCAGATTTTGACCTTTAGGAGGAGCCTAAACATTATTTCAAACAAATCTGGGGTTTCTATGTTTTGATATATTTCAGTCTTCTGTGATGTATTTAATAAAGTGTAATATTGGGATGCAAACTCAAAATGGAATACATTTGAACTCTATATCTGACATGGTACAGGTGTATTAGTATTTTTTAAAGCTCATAACCGTGTGTGACGTGTATACCTTTGTTCCAAAGTAGAGCTAAAGAAAAGAAAACACCAGCACACATCAACCAGCTAGAGGTGAATATAAGCTGTGCAGAAGACCACGGACAAAGGCGCTGTTTTGGTGCTCAGCTGGAAAGCTGGTATTCAGTACAGGATTCAGTCTTTTTGGAGTCGGAGCGGTGAAAGAAGAGAAAATAATAATTGCAAGGCCCAATAGCTTTGATGAATAGGGGTCATTGTGTTACAGCTGCTTGTGTTAATTACCTCAGTTATGTGAGTTATTGCTTTCTGTGTAGACCCCTCTCTCTCTCTTTCACAAACCAAATAATGGGGAGGGGGACATTTATTTTCAGATTCATTATTGCTACTATCCAACAACTAATATACTGTAACTGGCATTCCTCAAAAACCCTGTGTATGTTCTTTATCTACCCAACTTCACCTGGTGGTAATTGATGGGTGTTCCTAGTTCATCATATTCCTAGTTCATCTCTCCCGGTGAATGCCTCTTCTTTGCCAGCAGCATACAACCCTGCAACCCACTGCTGGCTTGCCTCTGAAGCTGCGTAGGGTTGGTCCTGGTTGGTCCCTGGATGTGAGACCAGACGCTGCTGTAAGTGGTATTGGAGGGCCAGTAGGAGGCACTCTTTACTCTGGTCTAAAAAATATATATCTGAATTTCCCAGGGTAGTGATTGGGGACATTGCCATGTGTAGGAGGGGATGTTAAACGGTTATCCTGACTCTCTGTGGTCACTAAAGATCCAATGGCACATATTATAAGAGTAGGGGTGTTAACCCGGTGTCTTGGCCAAATTCCCAATCTGGTCCTCCATACCATCATGGCCACCTAATCATACCCAGCTTCCAATTGGCTCGTTCATCCCCCCTCCTCTCTCTTGTAACTATTCCCCAGGTCGCTGCTGTAAATGAGAATGTGTTCTCAGTCAACTTACCTGGTCAAATATTTGTTTATTAGTTAGCTTGATGTTTTCAGTTAAGTATCTATCAATGGTGTTTCCTCAAAACGAAGGGCTGTGATGTGACAGTGTGAAACTTTAAGAGAGGAGAGGAGAGCAGTGGACCCCTCCAGCATGGTGGAGCAGAGCAGAGAGAATGAATGCCTGGTACAGTTCTGTGGCACAGCAAGAGCCCTGGCTTCTGAAAAGATGGAAAGCAAAGCAGGCGGACACTCATTGGTTTCACGGTTCTATATGCATGGACAGATGGGGACTACAGCGAGTGAGACGTAGTTTTGTTCTCTATGTGTTTCTTCTTATCTGGTGGACGCATATGCTTGTTGAGTACATCTCATCTCTCCATGTAGCTGCTCAGAGAGAGGGAGATGAAGTTGTGCCATTTTTAATCTGTTTATTTGGCTGTGTGTAGTGGAGTCACTGACAGCTTCATAGAGAAATAACAAGGTCTTTAAAAGCAGATGCCTTTTTGCACTTTCCACAGTCCAGTGTTCATTTGAATACATCCGCTTTCATACCTTTGTATGTAATCTATGAAGGCCTATTCTGTGCGTCATCCACACACCCAGCTCATGACCTTAAAAGGCGACTGCACTTCCTGATTTGACCTTTTTGATTTGGTTAATTAAATACGCACTATACAGAAATCCCTCCACCATTTCCTGGTTGCTAAAATTCTAAAAGTTTGAAAACAACCAAGTATAGTGTACAGAATCATTGTACCATCTAAACCACTGTGTAAGATATTTTCCATAAGCAAAAATATTGTATTTTCAGTTGTTTGAAGCTAGTGTCCAAAACCGAAAGTAATAAAAAAAAGTTCCTCAGTGTCCAACTCACTAAGGACCTAAAATGGTCAACACACGCACAGTTGTGAAGAAGCCACGAGTCTCGACGGCACCTCTTCCCCCTCAGGTTTGGCATTGGCCCTCAAATCCTCAAAAAGTGTAGGATTTGGCCCTCAAATCCTACAGTGCATTTGGAAAGTATTCAGACCCCTTGACTTTTACCACATTTGGTTATGTTACAGCCTTATACTATAATGGATTACATAGTTTCCCCCTCATCAATCTACAAATAATACCCCATAATGACAAAGCAAAAACATTTACATTTACTTTTACATAAGTATTCAGACCCTTTACTCAGAACTTTGTTGAAGCACCTTTGGCAGCAGTTACAGCCTTGAATATTCTTGGGTATGACTACAATTTGGGGGGTTTCTCCCATTCTTCAGTGCAGTTCCTCTCAAGCTCTGTCAGGTTGGATGGGGAACGTTGCTGCACAGCTATTTTCAGATCTCCAGAGATTTTCGATAGTGTTCAAGTCCGGACTCAAGGACATTCAGAGACTTATCCCGAAGCCACTCCTGCATTGTCTTGCCTGTGTGCTAAGGGTCGTTGTCCTGTTGGAAGGTGAACCTTCGCCCCAGTCTGAGGTCCTGAGTGCTCTGGAGCAGGTTTTCATCAACGATCTCTCTGTACTTTTCTCCGTTCATCTTTCTCTCGATCCTGACTAGTCTCCCAGTCCCTGCCGCTGAAAAACATCCCCACAGCATGATCCTGCCACCACCATGCTTCAACGTAGCGATGGTGCCAGGTTTCGCCAGACGTGACGCTTGGCATTCACCTTATATAGACAGATGTGTGCCTTTCCAAATCATGTCCAATCAATTGACTTGCCCACAGGTGGACTCCAATCAAGTTGTAGAAACATCTCAAGGATGATCAATGGAAACAGGATGCACCTGAGCTTAATTTCGAGTCTCATAGCAAAGGGGCTGAATACATATATAAATAAGGTATTCCTAAAAACCTGTTTTCACTTTGTTATTATGCGGTACTGTGTGTAGATTGATGAGGATTTTTTTTTTATATAGTCAATTTTAGAATAAGGCTGTAACATAACAAAATGTGGAAAAAGTCAAGGGGTCTGAATACTTTCCGAATTCATTGTATCTACCTATATCACTCCAGGATCCCTGCACATTGTAAATATGGTATCGGAACTGACCCTGTATATAGCTTCTTACTTTCTCGTGTTCTTTATATTTTTTTGTCCTACCTTGTTATTTTTTGTGCTACATTGATATTCATTACTGCATTGATGGGTTTGGACCTTGCAAGAAAGGCATTTCACTGTACTTGTGCACGTGACATTAAAAACTTGAAACTAGCCCCATAGGGATATCCAAAGTCAACCTAAAATTACCACGGGCATTACAATTGGGTCGCGTCAGCTGTGGGCCTGTGGGCAGGATTGAAACAAACCCAACCTTTACACATACTCAGAATTGTACTTGGTGATATGGTGCTGCTAGTGATAGACAACATTTAGAGACAGAATATAGACAGCAGAGTTTAAACAAAGTTGACATACATTATATACAAGTAGGTAGATTGAGCATAGCGCTATAAGAGAATGAGCAGATATACAAATACAGTATATAATATAGAGTGGATGTACACATTTAGAGTATCAGTTAGAATATATCTAAATGCAGAGAGATGAACAGAGTCCAAATGCAGTACAGTGCAGTTATTTTGTGTACAGTTCAGAGATGGCTTGATGCGGTGTGCAGCATAGAGTGCATAGTCCTTTGGTCTCTATGAGACAGATGGCTGGTTGGTGAGGGCCACAGCTCAGGGGAAGAAACGTTTCAGGTGGCAGGAGTGACCTGAACCGCCTGCCAGAGGCACATTTTTGAAGGAGGGGTGACCGGGGTGGGAGGGGTCAGCGATGATCTTTCCTGCACGCTTCCTTGCACTGGAGTCGTGCAGGACCTCAATGGAGGGCAGGTAGCAGCCGATGAATCTCTCTGCAGACCGGACAATGTGTTGCAGTTTGCCCTTGCAGCAGGCAGATGCAGACCCAAACCAGAATCAGGATAAGTTAATTGTCTGTTGTGCCTTCTTGGTGAGCGCTTTGATGTTGATGTTGTCCCACTTGAGGTTGTGGGAGATGCTGGTCCCCAGATGATGATGGTCCCCAGATGATGATCCCCAGATGATGGTCCCAAGGAATTTGAGTGATTCAACCGAGCAAAAGTCACGAAAGTCACGACAAAACTCAGTTTTGGACAAGACTGACTTTATGACTGAAATTAGCCTTATTACACTTTGTAGTAAATTTTGACAGTATGATAAATGTTTGTGACTTATATCGATGCCACAGTCTGTTTTTCTAAATGAGAAGTTGGTTTTCGGGGCAGTTTCTCTGTAACATAAGATGTATATTCAATCACTTCTTGTTTTTATAAGAAAGTGTTGGAAATTCCAAATTGTTTGCATAGTCAACTTACACAAAGCACTGACACACACACTTACCCCACCAAACATGCCACCAGGGATCTTTTCACAGTCCCCAGGTCCTGAACATATTCAAGGAAACGTACAGTATTATACAGAGCCATGAGTGCATGAAACTCCCTTCCATCTTATATAGCGCAAGTGAACAACAAACCTAGTTTCAAAACAACAAATAAAGCAACCCCTCACAGCACAATGCCTCTCCCCCATGTGACCTACTTGTTGTGTGTATGTACTGTGTATGTACTACATGTTAGTGTTTTTTAAATGTATGTCAATTGTCTGTAATGTATTTTTCTGTACGCGTTGGACCCCAGTAAGACTAGCTGTCACCATTGTTGTCGGCTAATGGGGATCCTATTTAATCATGTCAAAATTATTAAACAGGTTTAATCAGAATGCTACAAGGCTGCTGGTTGGCTGGAGGCTGGTGATGCAGTATCCGATAGGAGACCTAGGTCATGTGATGTCCATCATCAGATTTGCGGAGCAGAACCTGTCTGTCCTGATTACCTCCCTACTCCTCTTCTTATCTACCGGACCACCAAGCAATACATATAACACCCCAGTGTCTGTATCTAGGATTGTTTTTTTTTTTTTTATCAAGAGGTTTCCTGTCACTTTTTACCTTAATCCTATCAGCTAATGTGAAGGCACTGATCCGCGCATGTCTTGAAGGTTATCTGTGTATGTTTCACAACCCGGGGCATTCATTATTTACATAGCTACTCCCCTGAGGCCCCGCCAGGCCTCTCTCCACAGGAGGTGTGGATGGAGAAAATCTACCACCCCAATCTAGCCGGGGACACATCCATATCTTGGCTGCACCGCTCAGCTCTAACGCCACGCCTGACTGACTCAGAGAGGATGCCGTGTCAGAATAATCATCCTATCCCAAGACGCTTCATCCTCATCGGCTTGGTAGCAGTAAGGCGCCAGGGAGTAGGCTGAAACAGAAGCATCGGCGAGGGAATCAGGGGGGATCCCCAACTCTGCAGCCCCCAGGGGATCTGTCTTGAGAGAAGAAGGCTGTTTCTTAAACTCATTAGTAGACAAATCAGAATGTAACAACGCTACGCTAGCTAACAACGAACTCCTTGTTATGAAGAGCCCCCAGGACATGTTGTCTGCCTGAGAAGGAGGAGTGGAGTGCGCCAACTTAAACTTTCATTGAAGTGGAGAGTAAAATAATGTTTTGCTATTATCATATATAAATTCGGCTCTCGTTTCTGGATGTGACAGATGCGTTAAAAGCCAGCCTGGTGTTTCTACCCTGCTGTTTTCCCTAAGGAGGAGAAGGGAGAGAAAAGGACTGACTGCCTGAAAGGGCTTTTAGTGACAACAGCTACTCATGCAAAGGTGCTAATAATTCCTGTTTTGTAAACATCTATCTACACATTCATTCATGTGAAGTAGAATAGCACATTAGCAGCTCTTGAATAGCAAGGATTTCATTTCACAACAACCTCGTCTCTCTAACCTCCCAGATAATTATTTCTAATGATACTGTGATACTGATATCTGGGACATTCATTATGATAAACGTCAATACACCAGCCCACTCATCTGAATGTGTTATTGAGCAGAACGTTGACTTTTGCAGAGCCCCCTGGACCTTCTCGGATGTGTGAAAAACATCCACGCCAGCCCTTTCAGAGCACAGGGCTCATTTGATAGAAGCGTGACAGGGGTATTTATAGAAAGAGAGGCAGACAGGGCAGAAAGCCTCCTCCTCCTCCTACTCCATGGGCCTGAACCTGTTCTAGTCCAGTCCAGACAATATTGGCAGCCCCGCTCACTCACTGGAAAAGCCATCATGTCAGCAGCACACAGTCAGCACCTGGAAAACATGTTGAGGTAACAGGTTTGGGAGGGAAATAGGGACAGGGACAGATCAGGACAGTACTGTCCATTCTATATGGCCTGCCCTAGAAATAGAATCCGAACTGTCCATTCTATATGGCCTGCTATAGAAATAGAATCCGAACAGTCCATTCTATATGGCCTGCCCTAGAAATAGAATCCGAACTGTCCATTCTCTATGGCCTACCCTAGAAATAGAATCAGTACTACATTCTCTGTGGCCTACCCTAGAAATAGAATCAGTACTGTCTATGGCCTACCCTAGAAATAGAATCAGTCCTACATTCTCTATGGCCTACCCTAGAAATAGAATCAGTACTGTCCACTCTCTATGGCCTACCCTAAAAATAGAATCAGTACTACATTCTCTATGGCCTACCCTAAATATAGAATCAGTACTACATTCTCTATGGCCTGCCCTAGAAATAGAATCAGTACTACATTCTCTATGGCCTACCCTAGAAATAGAATCAGTACTACATTCTCTATGGCCTGCCCTAGAAATAGAATCAGTACTACATTCTCTATGGCCTACCCTAGAAATAGAATCAGTACTACATTCTCTATGGCCTGCCCTAGAAATAGAATCAGTACTACATTCTCTATGGCCTGCCCTAGAAATAGAATCAGTACTACATTCTCTATGGCCTGCCCTAGAAATAGAATCAGTACTACATTCTCATCTGGGGACCATCGTCTTCCTGGGGACCATCATCTGGGGACCATCATCTCCCACAACCTCAAGTGGGACAACATCAACATCAAAGCGGTCACCAAGAAGGCACAACAGAGGATGAACTGATCCTGATTCTGGTTTGGGTCTAGTACTGTACTGAGCCATGATTGCATGGAACTCCCTTCCATGCAGCAAACCTGGTTTAAATTTTTTTTAATAAAGCGACACCTCACGGCACAACACCTCTCCCCACTTGAACTGATTTTGCATGTATGTACTGACATGTATGTTTAACTGATAGATGCACAAACACACACACACACACACATACATTATTATTCTTTAGTTGTAGTTAAACAATTTTAAATATATATATAAGTATGTAATGTCTATGTTAATGTTTTAAATGTATGTCAATTGTAGTCTTTTTGTTGGACCCCAGGAAGACTAGCTGTTGCCATTGGCGCTGGCTAATGGAGATCCTAATAAAAAGAATCTCAGTGGGTCTGCCATCCTATTTATCATTAGCTTACACATTAGCCTACACCAGGAAGGAACACTACAGAAGTAGGATCTTAATTTGATCACTCTTTTGTTGCTGAGAATTAAGGTAAACATTTGAAATGTATGTTTTAATTTCCACTTTAAAATGTCAAACTTGATTTGCCTGAACGAAAAATGTATCAACCCCTACAAAAAAAATCTATTAATTATAATCCACATAAAAAAATCACATTTCCTGTTGCTTTAGAATTATTATCCTGCTGTAGCAAACTGGCTCAAATTAAGATCCTACATCTGTACATTAAAAACAGAGGTGACATTTTCTTCATTAAGCCACCATTAAGCCCACATTGTGCAATCATTGTCATGATACATTCAGACTACATCAATATGCATGTAATAATACCATGTGATGTGTTGGTTAACGACAAACAAATTAACATATTAGGACAAAAACAAACGTGAGCTGTAAACCTGGCTGATCCACGCTGACATGTTTCGATTCCTATTCATCACCAAAGTATATGCCACCTACCCCCTGTAACTAGCAGGGTTTATGTCCCGTCCTGAGCCAGACCATTACAATCAACAAATCAGCCACACCAGCCAGCAGGGGGAGATAAACAAATCAAACACCCCGAGCAGGTGTTTACATAAACATTATTTACAAATACATTATGCATCACAATGCACTTTTTGCTCCTACTGAAGTCTTTCATTAAGATTCCAGGTGTTCCTTTAGAGTGTTGAGATACGCAGGCACAGCTTTGATCAGCATATCAGAACAATCCCCTCTTTCATCACCAGGACTGGAGGGAGGGAACATGGTTTGGTTAAGGGTAGATTTTGGATCAAAGTTGGTTCAGCCCAGCCGAGACTTGGCACACCCTCCCTCCCCTCTCGTTTGGTATTCAAGCCCAGTGCACTAATCTGGTGTTGTTCTACTGAAGTCATCGGCAACATCAATCTCCCATTAATACACAGCGCAAATATTCCAAGAAGCAGAGGAACTGATGCTGTGTGAATGCAAGTCTGGAGAAAAGAACCAAAAACAAACAATAACACAAAGAGAGAGAGAGAGAGAGAACAAAACAATAATAATGAAAATGCATGAAAATGAGAGGAGAATCTTTCAACATGCGAAGCCTGTATCAACATAGTTTTAGTTAATTTCTAATTCTGAACTTTGAATTTCAAACTTGATGTATCACTATCATTATTATCTTTTCAATTTTTTAATCTACAGCATGATGTCTAATAATATTTCATGAATTCGTCTGAGAAAGGCTTGTTGTAATGATTCATTATTACTTATGCCCAGGGTTGGGGGGTAACAAATTGCATGTAATCCGTTACATGTAAGGGATTATAAAAAAAAGCGGAAACTGTAATCCGCTACGTTAACAGAAAAAATATTGTAATCAGATTACAGATACTTTTGAAAAACTAGATGATTACTTTGAGGATTACTTTTGAATTCAGAAAGGATGTTTGCGGAAAAAAAATCTTTGACACTTCTGTTTTCTCAATGACATTCAAATCAGCATTGAAAAAAGGTTTAAATTTGTTCCACCTGAGCGAGTCTGACCACAAGTCAGAGACCACTATGATGACACACCAAATGTGTTTGATGGATCGTGGGAAAAGAGCAGGAATAGGTTTTTGCAGGCTACAGTCCAAGTTATGTCTTCCAATGGTGCGACTGCTGTCGGCATACAAAGATTATCCAACTTGAATAAACGATTCGAGGTAAGGATGACGGCAATACGGATATCACTTATTATTGATCTACACAGCGCATTGATGTGAATCACACTGCTGCTCTCTCATTTAGCTATTTGCACCTTACAGATTGTGGTTGTCGTGGATGGCTGTTCACAAATCTAAATGTGTATTTGACCCCAATAATGGTTGAATTCAAGAAGTTTAAGCTGCCTATCAATTATTGTTTTTTGAACCAGTGGCAGCCAGTGAAGACTTTGCTCTTGCAACAGCTGCATAGTTCGGATCCAAGCCCATGGAACAAAAGTGGGGCTTTTATTGCTCAAACTTTTGATAGACTTAAAGGGGAAATCTCTAGTTGCTACATCCATTTTGTGATTTATATATTATACAGTTGAAGTCGGAATTTACATACACTTAGGTTGAAGTCATTTTCCACAGATTTCATGTTAACAAACTATAGTTTTGGCAAGTCGGTTAGGACATCTACTTTGTGCATGACACAAGTAATTCTTCCAACAATTGTTTACAGACAGATTATTTCACTTATAATTCACAATTCCAGTGGGTCAGAAGTTTACATACACAAGTTGACTGTGCCTTTAAACAGCTTGCAAAGTTCCAGAAAATTATGTAATGGCTTTAGAAGCTTCTGATGGGCAAATTGACATCATTTGAGTCAATTGGAGGTGTACCTCTGGATGTATTTCAAGGCCTACTTTCAAACTCAGTGCCTCTTTGCTCGACATCATGGGAAAATCCAAAGAAATCAGCCAAGACCTCAGAAAAAATAACCTCCACAAGTATGGTTCATCCTTGGGAACAATGTCCAAACGCCTGAAGATACCACGTTCATCTGTACAAACAATAGTACGCAAATATAAACACCATGGGACCATGCAGTCGTCATGCTGCTCAGGAAGGGGGCGCTTTCTGTCTCCTAGAGATGAACGTACTTTGGTGCGAAAAGTGCAAATCAATCCCAGAACAACAGCAAAGGTCCTTATGAAGATGCTGGAGGAAACAGGTACAAAAGTATCTATATCCACAGTAAAATGAGTTCTATATCGACATGACCTGAAAGGCCGCTCAGCAAGGAAGAAGCCACTGCTCCAAAACCGCCATAAAAAAAACAGACTACGGTTTGCACATGGGAACAAAGGTCGTACTTTTTGGATAAATGTCCTCTGGTCTGGTGAAACAAAAATAGAACTGTTTGGTCATAATGACCATTGTTATGTTTGGAGCGTGTGTGAACAAGGAGGCCTACAAACCTGACTCTGTTACATCAGTTCTGTCAGGAGGAATGGGCCAAAATTCACCCAACTTTTTGTGGGAAGCTTGTGGAAGGCTACCCGAAACGTTTGACCCAAGTTAAACAATTTAAAGGCAATGCCACCAAACGCTAATTGAGTGTATGAAAACTTCTGACCCACTGAGAATGTGATGAAAGAAATTAAAGCTGAAATAAATAATTCTCTCTACTATAATTCTGACATTTCACATTCTTAAATAAAGTGGTGATCCTAACTGACCTAAGACATGGAATTTTTACTAGGAGTAAATGTCAGGAATTGTGAAGTTTAAATGTATTTGGCTAAGGTGTACAGTATGTAAACTTCCGACTTTATATACCGTACCAGTCAAAAGTTTGGACACACTTACTCATTCAAGGGTTTTTCTTTATTTTTACTATTTTCTACATTGTAGAATAGTGAAGACATCAACACTATGAAATAACACATAAGGAATCACGTAGTAACCAAAAAAGTGTTAAACAAATCAAAATATATACAAAGTAGCCACCCTTTGCCACGATGACAGCTTTGCACACTTTTGGGCAAAGCATGCCATTCCATGAGCGCAGCATTTATTTTTCAACTTGAAACAATCAGCCCAATCAGTCCTCCATGACAACAAAATCATAAACAACAGAGTAGGGCTGGCTAATAAATCCTTAGTTTAGAGGTCATGCTCAGGTAAAACAAATTGGCTAATCTATACTTCCATATTGCCAAGTCCTATTCTTGAAGATCAAGGGGTATAACATTTATTGGAATGACAGGAATTTTGATAGACTTTGGTTTTTAATGTATTTATTTATTTTGATTTTGATTTTACCTTTATTTAACTAGGCAAGTCAGTTAAGAAAAAAATCTATTTTGGACAGGTAACTTGTAACTGTAATGGATTACATTTAGAAAGTAACCTACCCAACCCTGCTAATGCCCTCAAAATAAATCTAACTAACCACACTCAAAAATAAGGAAGCGTTAAAAACAATGCATTGTATTTTATAAAAATGTAATTACTTCTGGTGCCAACGCTCGCCATTGAGAGTCTAAGCAAAAATCCATAGTTTGTTCTTGTAAATTAAAGCAGTTTTATTCTGCCTGCCGACACTGCTGCTTTGAGCGCCAGTGTTGATTCAAGAGGTTATGACTGGAGGCACAGTGGCCATAGGAGACTACAGAACAAGCGAGTGATTAATAAAATACCGAAATACAGATCTAAACAGGCGAGTAAAAATCGGGCTCCTCTGTGGCCTATCTGCCATTAGTGGAGAGGAGGCATCCTGTTATTCTGGGTTTAGGCTACAGTAGCTAGTTACACATACATCTAACTCGAGTCACTGAAGAAACTTGGGCTATAGCCTAAGTCACTAAAACAAGACAAAGACAGAGACTGAGTAAGTACAGCCTGGGCTCAAAAAAACTAAATAATTTAGCCTGGGGAGACAACCTGATAAATGGTGGTGTTACAGGGACCTGTGGACCAAGCCTTTGGTGGGATTTATTATGCATGGGGGAGATTAAGGCCATTGATTGCCTCCAACAAGGTCACCATGAGAGGTAGTGCTTGTCTAAGGCCTCTGTCCATCGTGGTAACAACTCTCTATGACCAGTCGAGAAATACATCAGCAATAAGGTTAATGAAATTTGCTAAAAGAAATGCAAACTGTGGTTGGGAATGGTGCTAGCCTCTTACCATGCAAATATAACTTGGATTATAGCCTGTATTTATTTGGGGTAAAACTGTCCGACTTGTACATTATTCATAGGGACTGGAGGAAAATGCGATAGCAGTGCTAATATGATATTGACCTGACCCAGACACTACAAGAATGGCAATAGAGACATCGCTAAACTCACAATGACATACTGGGTTGCTCTCATTGAAAGATGTCACTTTTTGCCTCACAATCAATTCACATGTACATACAGTACATCATTTGGAACTCGATATACCATTGTTTTAAAGGTCATGGGAGATTGGGATTGACTGGACATTGGGCAGAGAGGACCATTGGGGTTCATTAAGAACACTCTTTAACCAGACATCAGAGTTGAACAGCATCGGATTGAGCTTGTTGTCCACAAATGTGCAAGCGGGAGTTCTCTCTTTATTTGGCGCACTGTGTAGGTGGACAAGAACACATGGAAATAAAACAGTGCATGAAAGGATTCAATGGTTTATCAACTCACATCTAGTTAAGATTTGTGTCTGTCTGCCTTTGTAGTGAGACGCAATCATCTCTCCGGCTAGCAACAAAGGAGGGAACGAAAGACTTAAAACAAGATCTGATTTGCAATTAAAGACTTTCAGAGTTGTGACACTTAACGAGAGGAAAAATCTTGACAATGAAACAAAAGCATGTGCATTCATCTTTTCACAGTTAAATAGCAAATATAACCGTCTTCCAAATCGAAAGTGTGAGATTCTTGTCATGGTAAAATGTGTTTATCTAAAATATTTAAGTCAGACGATGAGAATGTTTTTTTACTCATCCTAGTAGCACACATCGTCTCTCTCTCCCTGCTCCTCCAAAAACAATTTTTGTCCTCTGTCTTTAAGAGAGTCAACGGCAAACACTCTAAAATAAACACTTCTGTGTTCCGGCTGGTTCATGACTGGGATTTATTCCAACTGTGTACCAGGCTGTCACAGATCATTAGTTAGATGGCAAAGTAACCCAAGAAGAATGACAATATGGAATCTGGAGAAAACACTAACAACATTTCCTACTGAGTGAGAGAGTGAGCGAATGTGTGTTCCTCCCTGAGCTGAGAATGAAAACAGGTCCCAGTGAAGCAGTCAAGCCTCTCATTCAGTCCAGATGAGACTGCTAAGCATTTCCATTAGAAGGAAATCGTCAAAGCACTTTGACTCTTGGCTAATTATATAAACATGACTTTGACAAAATGTCCAGCACTGGGAAAACAGAACAGCAGACTAGCAGAGCTATGTATGGTGGCTGAGCGGCTCTGATGCGTTGCCTCATCAACAGAGATTTCAAAAGAGGAGGCAGCCCGGAATTTCAATGGCTCCTCAAGGTTCTGCTAAAGGACAGGCCAAGGGAGAGGAGAGGAGGAACGAGGGAGGGAAGAGGAGGGGACGTTATAATGAACTGTCGAAGCGCACCGTGTCGACACCTCAACCTTTTGGGCTCTAGCTAGAAAGCATGTGCTGGAAAGGATCTCACCGGCAATTAACACGGAGAGGTACAGAGCACCTCCAACCCTCAGAATACCAAACCTATTCAACTCTACTGCCTGGGTGCTTCTTCTGTGTCTATTGAGAATTTAGTTAGGAACCCATTGAAGTCTAAAAATCCACCTGCGTTTGCAAGTGGACATACATTAGGCCTAGATGTTTAGCAGCACAAATAAATGTAAGGGGTCTGGCTGAGCTCTCAAAGCCACAGCTGAGCAGTTACTAATCAGTACTGGGCTATTTGTCAGACATATTGGTTATCTATAAATTCATTTGAATAAGTTTGAGGCCCAGGCTTTGCAAGCACTGGCATAGAAGGTATTGTATAAACCTATATCATTCAAGGGAGTGGCTGACCTAGGATCAGATGCAGGAAATGTTCAACACATTGAAACCCATCCAGGTAATAAAGTGTGCCTGGTAAACATTATCATTATACTATCTCCACGCCCCAGAAGACACAAGGTGTTCTGATAGTAACAGCTAAATCATTGTTTGAAGTGATTAAGAGGCAGAGACAGATCCCCCTTCTGTAACTAAGCCTAGCATTCATCTCAGTAAAGAACCGTCCCTTTCCTACAGCAAAGCCTGTTGTTTTTCTCTTACTTTCCTAATAAAACAAAACATAGTTGATCACATATATAAAGAGCAATTCAACGGTTCAAGAGAAAACATATTATACCATTCCATCTTTATCATGGAGAATGAAGTCTATTGTTTTGTCAACGAAACTCAACAATTTACTGAGAGAGCCTCCTGACAAAGCTCATCACTTTAAGCTTTACAAACTGTTTAGAAGAGAAATGCACAGTTAGATTGAATTAATATCCTATCAACATAATCATGAGTCATATGCTTGTTTAAACAGTTGCCTTCAAGAGAGATCACTTAGCTCTATAACTACGCTGTTCTATTTTGCTGCTGTAATGGCTCTCAGAACGTGTCCAGTCCCTGATCTGGGACCTGCGAGATGGATCATTATGGCCTCGTCAGCCCGTTTCTCAAATCCCAGCGGTTGCATTGACGTGTAAACATTTCTGAGAGAAAGGGCTTCACATGTGGCCCACATGAACAAAGAAGGCTGAAGGACATCCCTCCAAGAGGACGTCTAAACCGTGCTGGTCTGAGATCCAGTGGAGGACGATGCCTCAACGAGCAGCTCTGCCAGGACAAAAACAATGAATAACTAAAGGGGTATCATCTTTGATATTTCGAAAGAAATACCATGTAAAAGGCCTTCTGAGGTTCCACCTAGGCATGTGCACGGTTATTTGACTATTTGAATATCTGAACGGACTTTAGTATTCGAATATCACCGAAGAGGCTTTTTCAAAATTAAAAATATCCATGTGACATTGTTACATACAAGGGTATACCATGACATTTCAAAATGATTAATTTACTAAAATGATCAAATAAAAAGTGATGCACCCCATAAAAAAAACTGGTAGCCGTCCAGTAGCCTTCAAGGGTGTAGCTTGTGTGTAGCTAGGTGTTTATGTTGGCCAATCACAGCGGCAAAGAGGCTCAACGTGTAGCAAGTGTAGTGAGAGTTCACTAATGCAATGCAAGATGGAATCAAATTACGGATTTAAAAGATAGCGAAATGAGAAGGAGTAGGATACAACGAGCAAACAACAGGTATGGCTTAATTAGCCTAGCAAGCGAACCGTAAGTAAAAAAAACAAAATACATGTATTTAGAAAATCCGGCTATCCGACAAAAATTCATGATACTAATCGAATAGTTTTGTCAGTAGTTTTGTCAGTAACCGTGAAGTAAAATTATTGATGGGGATGAAAATACTCCTATTGAATTCTGCACCATATTCTAAGTACTCTTTGTATTTGCAAGGGAAGAAAATTCTACCTTCTAAATTCTAGAGTAACTAGTCTTTGCTAAAAGTTGAGAAAGTAAGCTCTCCACCAATTCCATTCAAATGCATGAATTGGAAAACAGAAAGAACAAAGGATGGTGAGGCAAACACCTTGTTAGCTCAATGGAAGAGTACCTAGGTTTAACTCAGGGAGAGATGACAGCCCAGTCAGCTGGACATCCAGAGAGTCTTAAATCTCATAAATGCTTAACACTTACAGTGTGAGTGCTAAGATTGGACAGGCCGGGCAGAGTTCCTTCCATAAGCGTGAGAGAGGGAGAGAGGTCTCACCAAGAGGAGGGAACTGCCGCCATCAGCTTAACTGCCTCTTTGAGTTTGTGAAAAATGATTACTCTTGAGGGTATGAAAGGATCAGAAAAATGCATGATAAAATGCCTATATTGTATCACTATACCAACTTAACAAACAAGGTCAATGAGAGCTCCCGTTGAAGTTTCCTTTCTCTTTGACAATGAAAGAGGGGGGTATCAGGCAGGCGGGCAAAGCCCTCAATATGTCAGGGCGGTAGTGGGGAGAGGAGAGGAGAGGCGAGGCGCTGCCTGAGCTTGTCATGACTGGAGCTGTCCATCAGATGGAGAGAGGATGACGGGAAGGGATCCAAGCAGGCCCAGAGAGAATCCCAGGCTGCTGCTGCCTGGCTGCTGCTGGCTCCTCATTCTCAAGGACCTTTAAAGATCAAAGCCCCACACATACAAAGAAAGGGAGAAAGGGCTAGAGAGAGATCGAGATCGAGAGAAAGGAGAGAGAAAGAGAGAGAGAGAAATAGAGAAAGACAGAAAGAGAGAGAGAGAAGCCTGAAGGATGCAACGAAGCAGAAGTAGTAGAACCCATGCGGCCTTCCACTGATTACCCAACGACATCCCTCCTACTGGGCCAAAGAGGAGCGGCGTCAAACGGATTTCCTGGAGAACCTCTGTGAAACATCCACCGTGACTCATCCCAGCATCCCGCCCTTCCGGAGCCAGATAAAGTGCCTTGACTTCCGACCTCAGTCAACACCAGCCTGCCTCTTTCTCTTTTCATGTTATATTCGGTAGTGTGGAAGTGATGTGTTCTTTTGATACTACAAAAAAAAAAACTGTCCCCTTGTGAAATAGAAGATTGCGTCTCGCTCGGCTCCCTATAAAAATATAAAGATACATAGTGTCCTCTCTGCTGACCAGCTGTGACTGCAATGTTTGACCTTGATGAAAAACTAAATAGGACAAGCAGCTTGACCAAACAGACACTGAGTTAGGAGACAACCGTTATGACATTGTATTCAGTCAAAGACCAACAGAAATAACATGAAGCAACACTGTAGCAAAGGTGTTAAGATATAATGAGTTGAGATATATACACGATATCTATCAGCGCTATCTCTGAGCAGAGTAACAACCTGGATTAGTATTAAACAAAATAATCCCTTCCAAACACTAATCTCATTCTCATCTGTCATCCTCTGAGAAAGAGTGTGACCTATCCCATTCCCTTATACACTCTAGAACTTAAAAGGGTTATTTGGCTGTCCCCATAACAGAACCATTTGAAGAACCCTTTTTGTTTCCAGGTAGAACCATTTTGGTTCCAGGTAGAACCCCTTTTGTATGCTGGGGGTAGTAGGTAGTGAGTATAGATTCCATACCCTCCCACAGCAGCCAGTAGAAGTGAGACCCAGAGAGAGCTGAGAGAAAGCACAATGGCAATTACTCTAACACAGACATGAACACTGAACAAAAATGGCTACGCAACATGCAAGTGGCCTTTTATTGTCCCCAGCACAAGGTGCACCTGTGTAATTATCATGCTGTTTAATCAGCTTCTTGATATGCCACACCTGTCAGCTGGATGAATTATCTTGGCAAAGGAGAAATGCTCAAGATTTCCGTGCCTATGGCACATTTCTGTGATTTTTTTATTTCAGCTCACGAAACATGGGACCAACACTTTACATGTTGCGTTTCTATTTGTGTTCAATATAAATATTAGAGACCTACTACGATCAATGAAACTCACAAACAGAGGAAAGATGAAAGAACTCAGGAAAATAAATCAGGATTGGAACTCCTTTCCCTTTGTATCCTAGTAAATAAACTTCCAAGTCCATTACAAAACGGTTCCGCCCAAAAAACCCTGACCCAGCAATTTAGTGCAAAAAGGTATAGAAATCTATTCCTCCATCCCTGAATAGCTTTGCACCTCAGTGAACACATGAGGGGAAAGGAAAAGAGCCAGAAGATAAGAGTATGGGAGGGAAACTAAACTAATGTGAGAGAGAGAGAGAGAGAGAGGGGGGGGGGGGGGGGGGGGGGATAAACAAATTGAAGACAAACTGGGTTCAATTTAGAGTCTTCTCACAGGAGGTGGAGTGACCTGTATGTGCTACAATAGAGGTCATGCAATTTTGAGCGGTCACCCCTGTCTTTAGAGGAGACTGAGGACCCCTGCCTTGATGTGCACATCCATAAGAAGAAACCAAAAGGTCCCTGTAGCGTGCACCTTACTGGTGGGTTGCTATTACAAACAGGCTCACCACACCACTGCTACAAAATTGACGATGACGACGGTGAGTTACAGCTCTGGTAACCACTAAAGCTATCAAGACATCAAGACATAAAGCTATCAAGACATAGAGCAGGGCACTATGAGGCCAGGCCAGTCGACCTGAGGCCTAATTTTGTTCTGTGCATACTTTACAAATGTATGTTCTTATCACAAGAATATGGATATGGGATTGAAATGTGCTCAAACACCTAAATAGTGCCGGGGTGTAGGTATGTGCCTTCATCCCGATTACCTTCACTAAGCTAATGACTGGAAACGTTAAAATCCCTTGCCTAGTTAAAAGAAAATGGATCCCGACAGGATGGAGATGGTATTACCCCCTTCCTCTCACGTCAGCCACTTAAAGCAGTAGTCCAGACTCCACCTGAGACAAGGCCCTGAGCACCAGGTCCATTCACATTCACAAATCACACCGAACACCTGTTCATGGTGTAGAAAAACGAACATTAAGGTATCTCCATTTGAAAAAAAATAAACAAATAAACTAACAAAACAGGCAAACGTGACCTTTAATTTCCGCTGATCGCCCCAGAGAAGCTAATGAACATTTCCGTAAACATTTGCAGATTCGGAGGGAGTCATTTTAATTAGACTACATTCAGTAGAGGAAGGATGAGGCTAGGCTAGGTGCTCAAATGAAGATAAACATTTAATCAGACGCGGCCTTGAGTTCGATTAGGTGAATTCTCCAAGCACTGACGTCCATAAAAACAACATTGACAGATCCAACTTGTTTGTGTAGCAGCAGTGACCGAAAAAGTATTAAAGGGAGTGTTAAGGGAGTCAAACACCTGTTTGATGAGGGCAGACCCAATCACCCTAATCAGAACCATCCTAATCCATAGGAGAAAGCTTTAATCCAGCCAATGTTGTAATGAGGTCAGGATATTCAGAAGGGGATTCACCAGCCTCAGCAGTAAGCAGCAGCACTAGAAAAGCTGCAAGCCATGGTAAAAATGTTCTGGGAAGAACACAAACCTTACAGTGCTGAGCATCCGGGGCTACAAGGAGGACATCATGTAAATGAACCTCATTTAGCTTTCGGCAAGGTATTAAAAAATTGCATATTCATTAACGATACAGTATACAGTACATGTGGGTAGAACGGAACAACAAGACATTGGTAGCTAGCTTGTTTTGAAAGGAGAAAAGAAGTAGAGACGCCTGCTCTGAGATCTCCTGCCTTTGTAGTCCTTTCATACTGTGTTCAATAAACACTTAAAAAGTAATCATTACCGTTACAAAAGAACAGAGGAAAGATGAAAACTGTATCTGACTAAAGCAATCTCCTGCAGCTCTCTGAAAGATTGTGGCGTGTATTCTCAAATAATAACATCTGGGAGTTGGAGCAAACAAAAGCCGAGGAGAGGGTTAACAGACATGACGTTCCAGCCAGAGATAAGGTTCTGAATGATTACATCACGCTATATAATTGTCCTCATTATTATTGCTGCCTACCTCCTATTGTCAGTGATCAACTCCCGAGGTTATCTCCCTTCTTCAGTCGTATGTATTTAATTCACCCACTGCCCAGTAGTACATTGAGTGTGCCCACTGAGTGTGTCCAGCCTCCAGTGAGGCTCTGATTGGGTGCTGTCCTGAGCCGAGGCATATTGCATGCAGGCACCATGCTGTGCCACTGCCAGCGTTTGGATTATTACTGACCACAGGAATATTAAATGTGTAGCAGACCGACGGAGGCCTGAGCTGATGCTGTCTTGTCTCTCTGGGTTCAGCACCAGTTCAGAGGCAGCAGGAAGTAGCAGGACTCCCATTCTAAGCTGAGGCTGTCGAGGAGGTTCTTCTCACAGTGCAGTGCTTCTGCAGCGGCGCTGTGTTGCGTTCATTAAGGACTGAGGGTGTCACACCAGCTTAGGTCCCCTGTCCCCTTTCGACTGTGGACCAGTGCTTCTGCTTTTCAAGACTCTTCAAGACGCTATGACTGAGGATCAGACGCTATTCCCCTCAATATGGGGATTCTGGTTTCGAATGCATTCTAATATCTCACAAACAGGCATTCATCCAGACTTAAATTTATACAGCTTGGTGGCTATTTAATAAACTATTTTGGAGGCAATTCCACTTAATTGACCATTGAAGGAATTAGGGCTGACCCCATTTAGTCGACTGGTTGATTGTTTGGTCGATAGGATGTTGGTCGACCGAGATGTCTTTAGTCAAGCAGTAGCATGAAAACAAAACAAAAAATGAATGGTGCACAAGACACCGGTCTGATTCACGCCTATCTGAGTGGACTGATCCATTGCGAAGGCCGTGGGGATGGCACAGTCTATCACTCTAAGACGTGCTACTGAAATTGTATATGGATATATTATGTAAGAACAATGGTGCAACACTAATAAAAATAACAAATGCGCTTTCTACTGTGTTGGATAGCGGTCACTGTCCGTGGTTCTGAAACACATCAGTGCGCTGTTGAATTGGCGCCTTTTCCTAGACCATGTTGCTATGTGCATAATAGCAAAGTTAATCAGCATATTGGTGTTGAGAACAATGCGGTGGAGGCAGCAGCGGAATTAGGAGACAAGGAAACAGCCCTTGCCTTGATTGTCTAAGAAAAGTGAGGAGAGAGGACACACCAACTTAATTATGTCAATAATCAATAGCCTAACTGTTAAATGTGCCTGGCTTTATAAATCATCCATATATATCTACAGAAATAAGACAAATTACGCAACCACGTCTGATAAACAATTTCACAAATTCGGCTGTTTTTAATCTTTGCTATGCTGTAATAAAAGCTTTTTTCCGTTAGACCAGTCTCTCTGATATTATTTATAATCTATTTAGTGTTGTTAACACTGTTCCAAATTGTCAGATTTTTTTTATTTATAATAATAATAATAACCCTCATTTTTGCTTCATCTCTTTCTTATTGTTATTATTACTATTATTATTATCATTATAACAATAAGTAATGTCATTATCATTAGTAGGATTAGTATAGTAGGCTTGTATAACCACCATCAAGCTGTGGGCCTAAGAGCAAACTTAATTAGGCCTATATTTCAATACTCATATACAGTAGGCTACTGTAGCAATCAATAATTGATATGTTAATGTCCTCACACAGCATTTGAGTCCTTCCTGATTTTAAATGAAATCAAGCATTTTGGTTTAAAAATAAAATAACAAAGCGACTATTGAATAATTAGCGTAAACAATAAATAGCCCTAAACCATTCCAGTTCAGAAATTGCATTCGCAAAAGAATGCGACTGTTTTTAGTCTGCTGTAAAAAAAGGCTTTACAAAAGAACAAAAAAACATTACAATCTAATCAAATTTATTCCACAAATCCGACTTCCCCTTTACCTCCTGAGCAACCAGTAAATATTCACCCGTTTCGAGTTTATTTGTCACATCCTCTGCATCCATTTTGCTGTCACATGTGCTATGTTTTCAGAGTTTGTTATAACCAATTTGTTGATGTGATTATGATATGCTATAGGTCAGGCCCTACTGGTCACGTGCATGTGATGCATACGTGTCATGTAAAAAGAGCAATGGTTGAGGGAATAGGGAATGTTTCTCGTAAACAAATGAGGGATTTCGGCAAAATAACTTTTCAATCAGAAATGGCTGTAATTATGTTGCAGCTTCAGCAACACAACCAAGATTTTTTTGGTCGGGGACAGCCCTAGAATGAATGCAGTTGTTTTATTCCCACAATGATAAAGCCAGGCCGAGACTCTGGACACAGAGTTCCAACGAAAGCCAAAGAGCAAGTGATGCATTTTAAAAATAGCACTTATGTGTGGCATTGCAATTCTGCCACACATCTCTGGTCCTCCTACCTTCCCATGCTGAGAGGAATTCTGGGTAGGATTTGTTTCTCCTGGACCTACAGCCTACTCCTCTCAGAAAGACATAGGAGGGTGAAGGCTGCTGACTGAATAGAAATAGCAATGACACAAAATGATAGGGCTACATGCTTCGACTACAGGAAAAGGCAGGGCTAGTCTTAGTGACTAAAAACCTTGGAATAGATTCAGTTTTATGGGGGATAGTAGCCTAACAGCCTGTATGTAAATCACAGTTAATGTCATGCAATGCAATGTATGTAAACTCTGGCACAACAAACAAATGATACGTAATATTTTAAACTCTCTGCAGCATTAGTCGAACCTGAGGTTCAAAATGTCCTAATCTTTATGAACGTTTCACAAATTGTACAAATCTAATACTTCCCTCCTCGAGAAAACACTGATTTCTGGCATGCACTCCTTGTTTATTTCTTTAAAAACATCCCTCCCTTTCTTTCTGCTATGGTTGTGTCAAATAAATAAATCTTCAAGCTTGCCCCATATTTCCTCTTAATCTCACTTTGACAATTTAAAAGCTGAGAGCAGCGTGCATGCCTATCACCAGCTCTGAGAGAGGCTGAGGCTGCTTCAGAGTCACTGACGCCAGCACCCCTTCCCTTCCTCCACCCGCTTCCTTCTTCACTTGCATTTTGATCCGATTGGTTTATCTAATTTTCCAGTAAATGCTTGAAATGTATTCCTGCACACCTTCTCCCCATAAACGTACACAGGGGAATAGGGAGAATGAGATAGAAATGAATAGCTCGGCATTAGCTCCCTTCACACACTCTCTCCTCCATTCCAGAGGTGAGAATCTCTTCCACCTATAGAAGGGATGACAAACACTTATTCAGCAACAAGGGAGAAGCCAAGACCTTTCCAACCTTTAGTGCATATAAGGGATGAGGCCTTTACGCAATACAGAAAAGTGTGAAAGGCATCTTTTCTTGAGGTGCTATCTAACCAGATACTTTTGCATTCGAAGAGAAGTGAAATGCCCTTCCGTGGGCAGTATGATAATAGCTACACGCTTTATGAGCATTTTGGGTTTTAAGGAAAGTATTTCGTTTGAGAGCAGTTGTATTGAATCCTGCATTCAAGCTGAAGTGGTCATCAAATGAGCTCTCTATCCCCCAAAAATGTCGAGAGTTTAATCAGAGGGTGAGAAAAACAACAGGGTTGCATTAGGCATGCTGAACCAGCGCCAGAAATATGCAGAGAATTGATGAGGTGTCACTTTCGCTAAGAGTCACACAATCGCTGCCGACAAGAGACTCTGTAATCCCCTGCCTGCCTGCCTGCCTGCCTGCCTGCCTGCCTGCCTGCCTGCCTGCCTGCCTGCCTGCCTGCCTGCCTGCCTGCCTGCCTGCCTGCCTGCCTGCCTGCCTGCCTGCCTGCCTGCCTGCCTGCCTGCCTGCCTGCCTGCCTGCCTGCCTGCCTGCCTGCCTGCCTGCCTGCCTGCCTGCCTGCCTGCCTGCCACCAACGAGCCACAGCACAGAGCGAGAGACGCTGGTTCACTTCGTATGGCGCTCATGAAAGGGAAAACGCCCTTGATTTTAGGGAAGGTTACCTCTGTCTCCTTTTCTCTCCTCGACCCTGGAAAGTAGTGCTCCACGGCCTCATGCAACATCATTAGGATTGATGCTCTTTGGTTGTGCTATTTGAAGAACTTGACAGGCGGTACCTTACCTATGACATTAATCCTAAAACCACAAGGCAATATATGTAAAAAAAATGTATTCATAAAAATAAAAAAAATTACACTATAATAATACTAGTAACATAACTTGGTCTGCCTTTTAATAACATGTCTGTTGTTTGTGATTTCATTTCTAAATCTTAGTAGTAAATGACATGACATGCCACCAGCTGTAACCGACAACAAGTGCTTACATTTATGAAATACATTTCAAAATATATAAATGAATTTATAATTGCTAGCAGAACACTGCGGGTCAGACAGAAGACTCAACAGTAGCCTCAATCAGAAATTATTTGACATTTCCTCATGGAAAAGAGAGGCAGACTGAGAGAAAGGTAGATTGAGATGTCTAACGCAGCGATTATATTGTTCATGTGTAGGACTGTAAGAATTAGGCTACTCCAAAAGGCTGAAGGATTCATACAAATCAAATAGATTGCTGTGTGCAAATCAACACAATAGAAGTGAGGACTTTTGTCTTGGGGTACGAATAACGTGAACAATCTAACATCATGTTTGTTCTGACGCTTCCACTTGTTTTTCACTCAATTAATTAGGAAACCAATGATGACAGTATTTCTGGCCCAAATTTGTAATCAAAAGTGCGGGTGGCTGGGTTTTGTACATCACTTTAATTTCCTCTCATTATTAGTGGCAGTGACTTTGATCAAATCTTCATGCATCTAATTAGATTGATTCACTCATTAACAACTAATTATCTCAATATCGTGGACAATTTCAGAGATCAATATTTGAAATTAAAGCCATGGGATCATTGATCTAAATGGACCTGGACCCAAAGGAAAAATAGTGACAAAATGAATACCAACAACAGCTTCCTTCCTGTCTGCCTCTAGCTTGGCATTGTCATTCATTACATATACAGCATATTCAATCACAAAGACTTGTCACTACATGAAAAAGACCACCAGGAGGTCTCTCAACCAATCACTGTGCTGCACACCATTTTCCATAAAAAAATGTTACAGCCTTAAAATGTAATTCATTCAACTTTAGAACTATACAATTAAAACAGTGCTCCTTTTCTTTGCCTTTGATGATTCCATTGCCTGTCAGTTAATGTGCTAAAACCACCACATTTGCTTCATTGGGATCAATTGTATTATAAACGCTGCGACGCTTTCACCGGCAGCAGCTTATGAATTTCCTTAGAGAAACTTTTGCAATTGCAATCATTCAAAATCCATCCAGCTTTAGGCAACAAGCTAAATAATGTTTAGTTCCAATCTCCCTGCCAGTCTCCACGTACGTAGAAAAGAGAGAGAACCCATACACCAAAAACAGATTGAGTGTGAACAACAAATAAAATGTGAACATCAAGCAAGACACTGTCTCACTTCCATTAAATGATAAAGTAGCTGTACTGGAAAGAAAATAACTAATTTAAAATGGCTGGCCTATAGGTCAAGGACAGCCGGAGCAAATGGCTTCTGTGATTTCTTTTCACACGGGCATACAAATAAAAACATTTTGCACCTTCATTTTCCGCGACAGAAAGCTAAACAAGTTGTGTTATCTTTTCTTATTGGTGTGATACAGTATATGAAATGTGAAACACCTCCAGGCTCATGCAACTTACGTCAAATACTTTTTTATGTTAAGATTATGAGTTGTACATAATGCTGGATGAATACGCCGTGGAATATGCAGCCTCACTAAATAAGAACCCAGAGGTGTGATTGACAGTTACATTTATGGTTTAGGCCAAACAGGGATTCCTTTAAGAATGGGTAACGTGAAAATAAACAAGCTAAGCCAGTGGTCACCAAACTTTTCTGAGTCAAGATTACTTCCTGAGTCAAAATGCAAACCGAGATCTACCGCTCTGATTTTTTTTTTTACGTGACATAAAAAACGTAAGAATATATACAAAAAAAACAGTACTGTAGCAATGAGATGTGTGCAGTAAGCTATAAACCCAATACATTATCGCCTCATATTGGCTTTGCTTGAATTGCCCTGCCAATGCATTGTTGTTTGGGCCATTTAAAAAAATTATATTTAACAATTTGAGGTAGGCTTTACTGGTAATATATTCGTTGTTGTATTATTTGCAAGACACAGCTGAGCGACTATACATTTAAATTATTTACTATTTATTTTTATGGTGCTGATGGTGCCTGCATCTGATGGTCAGTCTCAGCAGACTGAGGGTCCGCCTCTCAACATCCCTCCGCTCCCTTTCCTCCACTGACACTGACCAAAAAGGGACACCGTCTTCCAGCTGATGGCAAAACTCGAGTCGCACCGCATTATTTCTGCCTCAAATTCATGTTGTTACTCCAATGAACAGAGAAAGTGAAATATTCCTTTTAAAAAAGACCCAAGCTGCTGAATTGAATTGAATTAATAACAACAACACAAGCCAATCGCTACACTGTCCAACTCATTCATTACTGCTGCAGCGCTTCTTGTTGCGCTAAATGGAAATAGGAAGAACACGCATTTGTTGAATACAAAGTGTTGACCGTGCTGAGTAAGAACTTAAACATGAACTCACTCATAAAAACAGCAGCTCTTAGCTGTATTCGTTGACAGTCTCTCTCTAGTCAAGGTTTTAAACGTTTTGAAATCTCACAGTATCAACTCTGCTGTAGCTTTCTTTTATGACTGTAACGTTACTGCAGACATGGCAATCTGAGCCATCCGATTGGCCAGCGGAAGGCCTATAGTGCACTGGATTTTTCACTCCGGTCCGCTGGAAAGGCAGAGTTTGTACCTTCAGACACATGAAATGGTTCAAAATGGCAACAGTTTGCCTACCCGGCACGCAGGGCAGCTGAATTTGGTGAACCTACCGTTGGAGATCGACCAGTCGGCCGGTTGGTGACCACTGAGCTAATCAATAAGACACATCAATAATCTAGCTCTTATTCCACAGATACATAGGTGAAAATAGACTGTTGCAAGTTCTTATGTGTGTAGCTGTGCGTAGGCCTAGTGCCTTATTCAGCCAGTGAGCATCATCAAGGTCACACTATCCTTAAAGGGATACTTCGGGATTGAAGGGCAATGAGGCACTTTATCTACTTCCCAAGAGTCAGATGAACTTGTGGATAGCATTTGTATGTCTCTGCATCCAGTAGGAAATAAGTTAGTTGTAGTTTTTCGAGCCAATGCTAACTAGCATTAGCACAATGACTGGAAGTCTATGGTATCTATTAGCATGTTAGCCGTTACCATAAACTTCCAGTCATTGTGCTTACACTAGTTAGCAATTGCGCTAACACTAGTTAGCAACTTCCTTCAAACTGCAAGCAGATACCTAAAAATGGTATCCATGAGTTCATCTGACTCTGGGGAAGTAGATAAAGGTCTTCACTGTCAAAATCATGAAGTATCCCTTTAATGAGCTCAATGACACTGTGTTCAAAATGCAGATGAAACCTCCAATTAAGATTGGCCCGAGAACATCATGCTGTCCAATTTCCTTTCTACAGCAGCTAAACACAAATTAAGACAATAAATATGTTACAGTGGTTTTCATAATGTACAGTGGGGCATGTACATGATGAAAATCATCATCTTAACTGTAGATGTACATGCTCAATTCTGTATCATACATTTTTCCTCCATGTCTTACTATTGGCCGCTAGGCAACAGTCCCACACAAAAACAGGAAAGGGGAAACTAGGTGAAAGGAACAAATTACTTTGCAAACTAATTCTGTCAGCTTCAAAAACATGTGTAGATGTTGGAACCTAAATACATTTACAGTAATCATGTGATTCTACACAAAATACAATTAAGATACTTTGAGATTATATGTACTTTGCCAGTATGAACAAAAATACGTATACATTCGATTTATTGCACAAACATATTTGATTTAAATGTTCCTTTGCTAACTAATTTAAAACACAGCATAGCTGAAGTTAAGTTTGAGTAAAATAATCAAACGCTCATACCAATGATTTTGTGTCTGAAGTTTTTTTCACAAAGGCTATCTTTGCAATGACAACCGCCGAGTGACAAGGAGAAGAAGGGGCCATACCTCATTGGTGTTCCATCTGTGTCTCTCCTTTGGCAGCGACGAGCATTTTGGTAGACATTCAAGCAGCTTTTTGGGCAGGTATATTTTCAAATGTCCATGTTCATCTGCAAAGAGAGAAAGAGATAAGTAACATTACAGTGCATGCTTGCTCCTTTTTCCTGTTGGGGTTCTTTGAAACATTTTTGTTAGACCTGAGGAATCGGAACTTTGTCAGAGATGGGGCAGCTTTTTTGGGGATAGAGGTTTTCAGAGCCAATGTTGAATTTTCCCAGTTTCAGAAGAAAACCGTGTTGCTGTTACCAGGTAGCCTCACATCACAATGCAAAAAACAACAACAACGAGACAATTTCTATTAACTAAAAAGGAAACAAATAGCAACCTTGACTAGAATAACATCCATGTGAAAAAATATTATTCCATGGTATTTCAATACTATAGTATTCAGTGGTGTTTTTGGGGACTTTACTGTAGTATCTACTATCTACTGTAGTGAAAGAAAACTGTAGTATATACTATAGTGATGAATGTGTTGTTTCAACAGATAGTAGTATACTGTAGTATTTACTGTAGTGTTTTTGCAGACATTACTGTAGTATTTACTGTAGTGTTTCTGTTTTATTAACTTTGACATAGAAGTGGAGGCTTTCGCCTTCAGAAAACCAAATGGAGAAATACTAAAAGAGCACATTTTCCATAACCTGTAGGTAAGTAAGACTGGGTTCTGAACGGATAGCTTTTGCTCTTTTCTATAACCTGTAGGGAACACAATTTATCCTCTCTACTTGGCATGTAGGTTTCTCACTTACGGGTGTCGTTAATTGCCATATATGGGGGAGGGGAATGGGCAGGGTATATGTAAACTAAATACTGTAGTATTTACTATAGCTTTAAAAAGTGTAGTGTTTTTGGGGACTGTAGTGTTTTTGCAGACATAAATGTAGTATTTACTACAGTATTCTACAGTATACTACAACATTCTATAGTAAGTACTACACATGATAGAGGGATACTACTGTACAGTGTGTAGTATAGTATTCTACAGTAGCTTATACTACAGTTTATTGTATAATTCTACAGTAAGTACTGTATTATTCTATAGTAAACTGTAGTATTTTTTCATGTGGGCACTCTCCACTGTTTCAGTGATTCAAACTGCAAGCTGAAGTGGTACCACATCCTCTCACACAAGCTCAAATGCCAGTGGACGATACAAAAAGGAAATAGGCCAACAATTTGTTGAGTAGGGAAATTAAAGCGGTGTTGTATCTTCCCATCTGCCTGATTTTTGCCTTGACTGACTCTGACTCTCCCCAGTTTCAAAGGGCTTGGCAGCTCAGTCAAATCAATGTCGTTCTGAAGCAATGATACTGTCTGAAGCCTTATCTGTGAATCGGCTTTAATTACACACTTGTTATTATCTATCAATTATACCCATCTCCTAGAGTTGTCCACCAACTTTATATTTACATCAATGTTTCCATATTCACAAAGAGAACCATGAGGCCTAATGCACAACATATAAATGCCCAATCATAATACCAAAATTCTGTGAATTATTGAAAGGGAGTAGGCCTAACCTAGTCAATAGAAAGTCAATTGCTTTACGTGGTTACACTACATGTTACATTTCACAATAATTTCCTAAAGATAATGTAGCAAATTCAGTGCAGAGGAGACATGCTTAGATACAATCATGCATTAGGCCTGTGCTGTTTAAGGTCCTATTGCTCATTCAAATTGCACTGCCTCCTCATTCCTGCTTTTCAAATATGCAGGTGGCATTTCATCCAAGACTTAAGTGGGTGCAAATTCTATTTGTCTGGAGACCAAATTTACTTTGAATTTATAATTATGAACAAAACTAATATAGTCTTTGGGATGAATATTACAAGGAAATTTAAATAATATTTTTTGTAAGCATAAACACACAGCTTT
This sequence comes from Thymallus thymallus, assembly GCA_023634145.1. Taxonomy (NCBI): domain Eukaryota; kingdom Metazoa; phylum Chordata; class Actinopteri; order Salmoniformes; family Salmonidae; genus Thymallus; species Thymallus thymallus. The sequence goes on along the minus strand of CM042400.1, from coordinate 23,519,171 downwards.
TAGAAAGCCTATGCATCCATTGCTTTTGCAATTTACATACCAAATTAGCATAGCTCATTCCCAGCCAACAGCTTATCGTTAAGAGTGGGTTTAAACACAGAGAGGAGCTACTGGCTGCCAATCATAATGACATGACATCATAGTAGCAGGTGCCCTTTCAAAGAATGGAAGCAACGCTACTGAACTGAGAAAACAACCCACTAAGCTTGGCTACTATGTAAATCAAGTTTTCTGGATAATTATTTGATAGGAGAGAAATTCACACTGAATAATGATGTGTTTACATAACAAAACAAAAATTATTCATTGTAGACATTATGTTTTGTAGGCCTATATTTTGGATATGGGCCTAAACAATAATATTCTTTCTCAAATTGACATCCTCCCACTAAAGTCACCCGTCAAGCACACCTGCTAAATTTGTTTCTATTTTAATGGTGAGTGTGAAGATTCGGACTCGAGCTCATCGTGCATTATACTATTTCCAATTACCATTATATTGACGTGTGAAATAAATGTTTATCTACTTATCCAGTTGATGTGTCTTTTTTTGTAGAATGACAGTAATAGAGCCTTCTAATAGAACCTTTCTGATTTGGTATTGCATTAAAGCATCTTCACTCGCTTTAGAGTTGGGGTGGATATCAGTGTGAGATATAAATCATCTTTAGTACCAGGGGGATACCATCTTTCTCAGACTGTCATCCGCCTACTAAAGTCACTGGTGACACATCAAGGCACATCTGCTGAAAAAATGCCAGAGTTTCCTGCTAAATGTATTTTACAGGGCCATGAATGGATGAATTCTTCACTTTCTAGCAATGCTGGTGAGGCCATGCACAGAGAGCCCATGGCAAATACTTTGATTTTAAGTACAGAACCCCCATTCCAGTCGTGTACTAGGCCTATGTCAAGAGACCTATTGAAAGGGAACAGAATTTATAGCCTAGGCCTAGTAGGCCCTAGCTTGTAGAATCCCATTATTCATTCAGATGGTACAAACAAATTGCTGTTCCAGCCACCTGATCAAGGAGGGAGAGAAACATCAGAGCCATGTTTAGTGTTGCTCCCACAGGGACCAGATAGTAGAGGTGGATTTGTAGATCTGTCGTCGTTTTGCTGCATTCAACTGTACCTGGGAATTCTGCGTGTGTAAACTCTGTTAATATGAGCTGAACAGGTATCTGTAATCATTCGCTTCGCCCAATTACCAAGCCCGTGCAGCATCTGCTCGTAGGTACCACCAAAGTGGTGTTATTGTTGTCATCAGAGGCAAACAGGATGGAGCTGAATGATCAGACGTAGCAGGGAGGGAAATGAGAGGGAAAATGGAACATGGGCAAATTAGGGAAACAACTAAATAGGTAATAAGGGAAATAAAATCACACAAAACAAAAAGAGAAGCGCGTAATGTTAAGAAAAGAAAACGAAAAAAAAACTATCACCTGATTAGGAAATGTTTCCTTTTTCTTTTTAAGACTAGACCAATTAGCTATTGTTGGACTAATTGTATTGCTACCTTTTTCTAACTGTGGATTGGCTTTCAGCCCGTATCGCACATTCTGCCTGCGGAATGTTCATCTGACGTTTGTTTTCTAATGAGAAGCCATATGGGTCCACAGTCCACTGAGTCCTGGCTCAAAAATGAAAGGTGATGTTTCAAGGCAGACCGGACACGCACTCAGATTGAACCAGTTGTGTCCAGGCCAGGGCAAGCCATCTCTCACCTCCCTCCCTAAAGTACACACGGAGCAGAGTTCTCCGACTGCCTTCTCTTGAAATCAATCGTCAGCACAGCAGCAGCAGACCCACTCGCCCAGCCAGCCTATCCCATCATGGAGCTCTGCCAATGATCAATGCTAACCTATGACATATCCTCAGATGACATCATCGAGGGGAGCGACTCTGCCAGAGAGACTCAATTATTATTGTACTCAATGTCACTACAATTTCATTTTAGAAATCTAGAATGTGTACTGCACTACTGAATTCAAAATCAAGCCATTGATCAAACTTCCTTAAAACCTAGTCATAAAATGTTTTGGATAATGTCTCCAAAAGCTCTCTGAGTGGTGTAATGGGAATGTCCAGGTGAACAAAAAGGAGAGTAGTCGTTGATAATATCAATAAAAAAATCTGCCCAGTTTATTACAAGTTTCAACTGGGAGAAAATCTCTAACTTGGCCCTCTCTAAGGCCCTTATATCCAAATGACACAACACCAAATGTTCTGTAAACACCAGCCCAAGAGGCTTGTAGGAAGTCAAAACAACTTTGTCAACTGCTACAGAATCACACCGCGTTTCACAGAATCAGTGTCCTCGGTTCTTGTACCTCCAGTCTGCGTCAGTCATTATCAACACATATGAGGTTAATTTATAACATACAGCAACGAGTCTAGTAACCATTAACCCACACCTTGCACAACCAGAACACTGGAAATCATGTGTATTACAGACAGTGAAAATATAGAAATATGCTAAGCATTGTGTTTCCCAAACTAGTGGTCGCGACCCCATGATACGCTATGAAACCACACACTATTGCAGAGACTTTGATATTACAATTGTTGTGACGAAAACAATGTGTGGGGAGGCACATAAAAATAACTCACATAAATACCTTTATCAGATAACCCTGTTAAAACAAATAATTTATGCTATTGCTAGCAACCAAGAGGAAACTGACTAAACATCTCCAAATGGATGTTAGCTGTGAGGGCAGAGATGCCCATGCATTGACTTTTGTTCGCAATATGTGCCGGGGGATGCTATCCACGAAGACATATTGTTCTGTCTCGCGATTCCCGAGCATGAAACGGTACAGGGGATGTTCAGTGTGCTGCGTGGCTATATTGACCAAAAACCATGGGATCGAATTGTTAAAAAGTAAAAAAAATGCCATGGCCACCTCTTTGCAATAAGGAATTGAGACCAAAAGCTCAAGAGAAGTTTCAAGAGTTTCTTGCCAAGGATGCCGTCAGCGGAGTGCATCCGTTTAGAACGTTCACAACACATCTTATACTCATCCCTCCTATTGGTCACCACACTCTTGTACGTGTCACCTCCCCAGCTATACATTGTATGACCTCAATGAGTTTCCATTTTCTCCCTTGTGGAATGTTCATGGTCCTCTCTCTGTATAGCTAGATGTCAGAATCACACCCTGTCCATCTTCATTGTCCTGGGCTTAACCCTGCTCTCTGATCCTAGGCAATTTCCTCTTATCTGATTAGAACAACCTTTCTAAATTAGTATACACAAAGTTTCATGGCCTAAACCATCAATACTCACAGTAATCAATCATAAACAGTTTAACTTGAAACATGTTACATTTGAACAGAATTTTTCACAGATAGGGCGCTACAGAGGGTAGTGCATACAGCCCAGTACATCACTGGGCCAAGTTTCCTGTTGTACCTGTTGTATTCGGCACATGTGACAAGTACCATTTTCTTCTGATCTATGAACGTGTCTCTCTCTACCATATGTGAAGTTTATGCACAGAACTCTGAGATATACTGCAGAAGGTAACTTAAATTGTAAACCACACCAAACCACATCCACTTCTCGTCCGCCTGTTAGCAAAACTATGTGGAGATATGGGATCAGAGCATGACAATGTTCTATTTCACACCAAGGCTTGGTGGTTATACCGAGGGGGAATGTTTTTTCGTATTGAAAGAGGAACTGTTGTTATTCACAATGGATGTAAAAAAAAAAACTGACTTGGTTGACTTTTTGTGTAATTAAAATAAAATGTGTCTCCTTGCCTATGTAACAGACATATTTGAGAAACTGAACAAACTGAACGCAAGCACGCAGGGGAAATACAAAAACATTCTACAGATGGTGACCGAATCAATGAATTCAGTGGAAAGAGTTCTTATTGGAAAGAGAGTCTTTCAAAAGCGAACCATGCCACCTTCCCTCGGCTGTGCACGTTTCTAACAAAAAACAGCATCAGTAAGTATCCCACACGAGTGATGACTGCTCACCTCCAACGACAGGGAAAAACCAAATCAGGCCTCTTTCTAGAGCTCCGTCTTTCCGAACTGAAGATCAATGACGTCATGATTTGACCTCGTAATTTTTCAGAGTTCCCAGTTGTCTTGAAAGCAACATAAAACTCATGGTACCCCTCACCAGCTCATATCTGTGTGAAGCTGTATTCAGTGCTCTCGTCTGCATTAAAAGCAGACATCGATTCAGGTTGGATGTGACAGCAGAGATGAGGTGTGCACTGTCGACCACACCCCCCTGACTTTGAGAAGCTCTGACGCCTCATTCATCAAGCACACCATCTCATTAGTGCTGGTGAGATAAGATACATTATGTCAGACTTGCAATAGCCTCACATTAAAAGTATGTGATGGTGAGTTGAGAAGACAATCAGAAATACGGTTAGAATGTTTTTCAATTGACTGCCACAGCCCCAAATAAAAAAGCTGTTAATTACATAATTTTTTTCACATGGTTGGGGTAGCGAGAATTTTCAGATATCAAAATGAGGTTGTGGGCCAAGAAGGTTTGAGAACCCATGCTCTAAACTGAATAGGAACTTTAATCACCTAACATTTCCCAATTACAAGTGGTCTTATAGTTCAAGCCCTGAAATCTACGTAAATTATTCTCTGTCTAGACCCTTTACACCAGATTTGTTCAGTCAGACTTCATACGACAACCTCTTAATTTAAGCAAGTTAGGAGGATGTTCTACGCCTAACAAGTTCTTACTTTCACTTCCTGTTATTGTTTTCTCCAGCAGGCTTTTCTACAGCTATGGAGGAGGAGAAGGAGCTCCTTTGAAAGTGATATTTCAGAGTTTTGCACACAAATAAAAGGTTTGTCAACTGTGCCAGTGAGACGAAGGGAATCAACATAATGTAGGTGTGATAGAGAGCCTCAGCCTGCTTCCACATGGGAATAGGTTGGATGCCAGACGTACAACGCAAACCTTTGACAAAACTCTGAAAGTCACTGATTAATCTACAGCTGAACCACAGATTACCAGAGACAAATTGGATTTGCGAATGTTTATACAGAAAAGGAAAATCAAATCATAAAATGAATAAAAAAAGGAGGGGGGGGGGTTGCATTTGATGCAAATAGTTGTGGGGCCATTTGATTAATCGTTCAGCAGTCTTATGGCTTGGGGGTAGAAGCTGTTAAGGAGCATTTTGGACCTGGACTTGGCATTCCTGTACCGCTTGCCGTGCGGTAGCAGAGAGAACAGTCTATGACTTGGTTGACTGGCGTCTTTGACCATTTTTAGGGCCTTCCTCTGACACCGCCTGGTATAGAGGTCCTGGATGGAAGGAATAAAATTGGGGGACGCTAAATGGTAAACGGTAATATCTATACGATACATGATAACGCACTGTTTTTTTTCCAGTTTTTCCAAGTTTTTAAAACTCTCTTATAGGTCTAACCTCTTTATAAAACAAGTCTTTTAAATTTCTCATCTACTATAAGGATGAATGGAATCTAACACTGGAATGAAGTGTTTATCATATAGGCCTAAATGTTCATCAGTTTCAATTATAATGAAATACGCAATAGACATGGTCTCCCTCTTCATCTGAACACCGAAAAGGGACATCCTGGGTAATCTAGGATTTCTGTGCTTCTAAATAAATTAATCAGACTAGCTAAATGAAGGCTTTGCATTTAGATATAACAGCCTGCATTCTAAAGGTTAGTGTTGCACGTCTGGCATCCAACTTATTCCCATCAGGCTCACATCTACAACATGTTGATTCCCCTTAACTTCAACGGCACAGTTGGCAAACCTTTTATTAGTGTGCAAAACTCTGTTGAACTATCAAAGAGTATCTTAAATATGACATCTCGGTGAAAATGTTGATGAATGCTCTAACTGTAAGTCAATCTGGATAGGAGTGTCTGCTAAATGACTCAAATGTAATCACTGTACTAGTCATACACTAGCCTAGGCCTATCTCCTCAAGGCAGCTCTCTAGGCCCTCTACTCTTTTCTATTTTTACCAATGACCTGCCGCTGGCATTAAACAAAGCCTGTGTGTCCATGTATGCTGATGATTCAACCATATACGCATCAGCAACCACAGCTAGTGAAGTCACTGAAACCGTTAACAAAGAGTTGCAGTCTGTTTTGGAATGGGTGGCCAGTAATAAACTGGTTCCTGCACATCTCTAAAAACTAAGGGCATTGTATTTGGTACAAATCATTCCGTAAGTTCTAGACCTCTAGCTGAATCTGCTAATGAACGGTGTGGCTGTTGGAAAAACATATTTATTCAATGGTTATAAAGATGGGGAGGGGTCTGTCCGTAATAAAGAGATGCTCTGCTTTTTTGACACCACACTGCAAAAAAAGTCCTGCAGTCTCTAGTTTGATCTTATTTTGATTATTGTCCAGTCATATTATCAAGTGCTGAAAAGAAACACCTAGCTAAGCTGCAGCTGGCCCAGAACAGAGCGACGCGTCTTGCTCTTCATTGTAATCAGAGGGCTAATATTAATACTATGCAAGCCGGTCTCACTTGGCTAAGAGTTGAGGAAAGACTGACTGCATCACTTCTTGTTTTTATAAGAAACATTAATGTGTTGGAAATTCCAAACTGTTTGCATAGTCAACTTACACAAAGCACTCACACAAACACTTACCCCACCAGACATGCCACCAGGGATCTTTTCACAGTCCCCAGGTCCTGAACATATTCAAGGAAACGTACAGTATTATACAGAGCCATGAGTGCATGAAACTCCCTTCCATCTTATACAGCGCAAGTGAACAGCAAACCTGGTTTTAAAAAACGAAAAAAGCAACACCTCTTCCACATGTGACCTGATTTTGCATGTCTGTACTGACATGTATGTGAAACTGATAGATGTATGTAAATTGTAAAGTCTTTTGTCTGTGATGTCTTTTCCGTTATGTGTCGGACCCCGTTGGGTAGGAAGCACTTCTACAGTATAGAGGCCTAATCAAGTCCCTTATAGCCAACATGGGCAACATATTCTCAAAGCTATGTAGTAAGATCTATCAGAATGCATAGTTTATAACAAACATAACTTACAAGTTGGAGAAACAATTGAAAATGTAACTAAGTGTCTGAGATCTAAAACGATGAGTAAGGCGCTTATCTGTCGACATACCTGCCAGTCTGTATTGACTGAGGATTTTAGTCGCTAATACTGTCAGATTAAGGAATGCTCATGTACCAACAAATAAGCCTACTGAGTGAATTGTGATGCCATAAATAGGGTAGTCCTCAGTAGACACCCATCAGGTAAAAATACGGACCATTTTAGTTTGCACCACCTTTCAGAATCATTATTTATGAGGCACGATGATGCCTCGTAACGGCAAATCAGATCAACATCGGTCAGATGTTATGCAGGTGTGATTATTATTACCGATCCCTTCTGGCTGAAAAGAGAACGGTAAACAATTGGTTGTAGTCCGCCGAAGTGCAACACATGCTGAAACAAGAGCTTGTTAATCAGAAGGCGCTGAGTTGGGCTGAGCAAGGCTGGGGGAGGGGGAGACAATTACTGCTCTGGTGTTGGTGAAGTCTTTATGGGTAGTTGTCCAAGAGAAACTGTACCTAGGGCCAACTCGCTTACCACCCATCTCATCAGCTGGTTAGGCCAGGAAGAGGTAGGGCTGGGAATTGCCAGGTACCTCACGACACAGTAGCATCACAACGCGTAGGTGACGAAACGATACGTACTGCGATTCTCACGACTGTGTATGTGTATTGCGACTCGATATTGCGATTTTGTTGCGATTTGACGTTCCAAAAGTATTGCTCGCTATACGTCTGCTGGAGAGAGACGAGAGAGAGCATGAGAAAGCATCGGGGAAATAACAGTGCTGAAAACATGTTGGCTCGCTATTTAAAAAGAAGATGGAGAACAAGCTCTAGGATGAAAAATACCAGAGTTTTGGCGCATGTACAGCCAACTAGCGCTAGCTAACGCTGTTCAGTAGCAAATAAATAATACTTTTTAGGCCTTACAAGTACAAATCGATACTTGGAGTCAAATATCGATACAATATTGGCCCAAAATAATATTGCGATATGTAACTGTAGCTATTTTTTCCCCATCACTAGGAAGAGGCCTATAAAACCTCCTGTTCACTGCCTGCTACAGGGCCTGTTGTTGAGGACTACCACTGACCAACACTGTAGGCTATTTCTATTCCTTGGTAGTAAAGACTAGAGCGGGTAAAGCAACACCCTCAGTCAAACGGACCAGAAAAATATATTTCTTTGTGCTGATCTTCGGATTATCACTGATCCTGCCTGTGAAGCAGCGAACAGTTGGGGGAATTGAAGGGTATCTGTCATGCTGGCTTGCACCGGCCCCACCCTGGAGACGAGAGCGTGGGTCATAAGGCTGGAAAGGCTGACAAAAAAAACAAATCTTTAATCAATACCCTGGCCCTCAACGCAAAACCCTCTCTCCTCCATCTCTGTCTCAGTGCATTCCGAGAGTGACAGTTTTTCCGTTTAATCTGTGGCCAGTGCTGCCCATATTGTGAGGAAATAGTGAGCCAGTGTTACGGTACCTTGGCCCATTCAGCAAACCATTGTTGGCTGTGCATAGTGTCTAGACTATTTACTAGAGTACTCGTGAAGATCTACATACGTTCAAAACTTCTAGGCCTTACTTTCTAAAGATCTAAGCTGAAATGCAAAATAGTCCACAACAGCCCAGTATTCCCTTTGCAATGTAGGCCTAGGCTTAGGTCTGTCTTCAGTGACTGGGGGACAACACTAAATCACAAACATGAATACAGAAAAATAACTCCAATCAGATAAACAAGGGAGATGCTAAACAACAGCATATTACAATATTTAGGGCATTAAACAGTCATACATGAAAGAAAATCAAGCACACAGCCAAGCAACCATTTTTCTATAACTAGTTATTCTGCCATGCGTTATTCATTCATTCAAGCAACAGTACAAATGGCACAGTAAATACATCACACAACCAACAAGATAGTTGGCTATACAATTACAGTGTCTGGTACTTTTGCAGGGTCATTGTCACCCGATCCATATGAATTACAGAATCAGACATAGGGATCGCATCAGTGAATAGCGTGACAAAGTGGACTCTTCTAACCCAGACTACCATTCTCTGCGCAGACAGAGGCACATCCCTCAAGAACCTCAATCATATGGAGCAAAACAGCCTTAATCCTCCAAGCCCACTAAAGGCTCACTGCCTGTCCGTCCATAAACACTGTCCCCCTCCTCAGTGGCTGGCGCCACGCTATTATTCCAGTTATTAGGACAGAAATAAAAACACTGAGATTGAATCAAAACCGGAGCAAGAAGGCATTTGTCAGCCAAGATGCGGTGGCGGGTTACTAACATGCTGTCAATCAAAAGCGGTCAATCTGGGTGAGCTGTTGTGAGGCGTGTGGGGGGGGGGGGGGGGGGTAACCTTGTTATGTGTTGTTGCCATTAAACAAACAACCCTTTCTGATGACAAATAACGCACTTGAGTTCCCCCTCCAGAATGAGTTAACTATGTTTGTAACAGAAAGGTCATTTGAAATGTCCATCTTGGGTCATAACCAGCCTCTATTTCACAGGAACTAGCCTCTAGAAAAACAGAGGAGGCTATTGCTACATGGACCTCTTTATAATATGATGCCAATATCCAGACCTCGAACCAAACGCTAAAATGATTTAACATCTCAGTGATTTTTGCATCTGGCTTAACAAGGCTTTGATTGCACTGGACCTCTACTTGATTAGCACAATCTCTTCAAATATTAATGATCAGGGAGGCAGAGTATTCCCCACACTTCTGAAAAGTCAACACAATGCTTGAATAGGCCACTGCTAGGGGGGAAACTTGAGCCTGGGGTTTTACTACTAAAAATTAAAGAAACGGCGTCATGTTTCCCTGGCAGCAATAATAAGGGCTACTTTCTTACGGTCTGGTGACTCTTGATGGGGGGGAAAGAGGGGGAGCTTTCTGTGGAATACTGGGCATTGGGCAACCAATTATCGTAATTAGTCTATATTATTAATACAACAGTGTTAGTCTACTTAGAGTAAAAAATAAGCAACATGGCTACTTACTGTA